>PVKU01008395.1:0-74432 GCA_004027475.1 Anoura caudifer
AAAAAAAAAAAAAAAAAAAAAAAAAAAAAAAAAAAAAAAAAAAAAAAAAAAAAAAAAAAAAAAAAAAAAAAAAAAAAAAAAAAAAAAAAAAAAAAAAAAAAAAAAAAAAAAAAAAAAAAAAAAAAAAAAAAAAAAAAAAAAAAAAAAAAAAAAAAAAAAAAAAAAAAAAACCCACAAAAGAACCTAGGAATAAACCTAACCAAACAGGTGAAAGACCTGTATGCAGAAAACTACACAACACTGAAGGAAGAAATCAAGGAAGACACAAACAAATGGAAACATATACAGTGTTCATGGATTGGAAGAATTAACATCATCAAAATGTCCATACTACCCAAAGCAATTTACAAATTCAATGCAATACCTATTTAAGTACCAATGGCATATTTCACAGACATAGAACAAACACTTCAAAAATTTATATGGAACCATAAATGACCTCGAATAGCTGCAGCAATTTTGAGAAAGAAGAGCAAAGTAGGAGGGATCACAATACCTGATACCAAACTGTATTACAAGGCCACTGTAATCAAAACAGCCTGACACTGGCACAAAAACAGGCACATGGACCAGTGAAACTGAACAGAGAGCCCAGAAATAAACCCAATTCTCTATGGTCAATTAATATTTGACAAAGTGGGCAGCAACATAAAATGGAGTAAAAATAGCCTCTTCAACAAGTGGTGTTGGGAGAACTGGACAGCTACATGCAAAAAAATGAAACTTGAGCACCAACTTACACCATACACAAAAATAAATTCAAGGTGGATAACAGATTTAAATATAAGCTGTGACACCATTAAAGTCCTAGAGGAGAACATAGGCAGGAAAGTCTCAGATATTTCATGCAGCAACATTTTTACTGATATGTCCCCTAAAGCAAGGGACATAAAGGAAAGAATAAACAAATGGGATCTCATCAAAATAAAAAGCTTCTGCATGGCTAAACAAAACAGTATTAAAATAAAAAGAGAACCAACTGTATGGGAAAACATATTTGCCAATGATTCCTTAGACAAGGGTTTAATCTCCAAAATACATAAAGAACTTACATGACTCCACTCTAAGAAGACAAGCAACCCAATAAAAATATGGGCAAAGGACTTGAACAGACACTTCTCCAATGAGGACATACAGAGGGCCCAGAGATAGATGAAAATATGTTCAACATCACTAGCCATCAGAGAGATGCAAATTAAAACCACAATGAGATACCACTTCACACCAGTCAGAATGGCCATCATAAACAAAGCAACAAACAGCAAGTGTTGAAGAGGTTGTGGAGAAAAGGGGACCCTAGTGCACTCTTGGTGGAATTGCAGACTGGTACAACCACTATGGAAAACAGTATGGATTTTTCTAAGAAAACTAAAAATGGATCTACCTTTTGACCCAGCAATCCCACTGCTAGGATTACATCCTAAGAACCCTGAAACACCAATCCAAAAGAACCTATGCACCCCAATGTTTATAGCAGTACAATTTACAATAGCCAAGTGTTGGAAGCAACCTAGGTGCCCATCAGTAAATGAATGGATCAAGAAACTATGGTACATTTACACAATGGAATTCTATGCAGCAGAAAGAAAGAAGGAGCTCCTACCCTTCACGACAGCATGGATGGAACTGGAGAGTATTATGCTAAGTGAAACAAGCCAGGCAGTGAAAGACAAATACCATGTGATCTCACCTTTAATAGGAACCTAATCAACAAAACAAACAAACAAGCATAACATAACCAAAGACACTGAAATTGACAACAGGCTGACAGTCACCAGAGGGGAGAGAGGAGGGAATTTCAGGGGAAAAGGGGAAGGGTTCAGAGCAACAAGTATAAAGGACACATGGACAAAAACTGGGGCGGGGGTGGAAATGGGAGGGAGGTGGGGAGGGCTGGGGCAGTGGGCTGGGATGGGAGTAAAAGACAGAAAACTGTACAAGAACAATTAAAATGAAATTTAAAAAAAATTACCAGGCATACAACAAAGCAGGAAACTACAGCTCATAATGGGAAGAGAAATCAAGTAATTGAACTAACACAAATTTTAGAATTATAGACAAGAATATTAAAAGAGTAAGTTATTCTATATTTTCTAGAAACTTGAAGAAACATTGATCACATTAACAAAACACATAGGAAATATTAAAAGACCCAATTCAATCTTCTAGAGATAAAACTTATAATGTCTAAGATGAAAGATACATTGAATGAGATTAACAGCAAATTAAACACTACAGAAAATAAGATTAGTGAACTTAAAGATGTAACAGTAGAAACCATCCACAATGAAACACAAGAAAAACTAAGAATAACATAGAAACAGTGAACTATGGGACAACTACAAATGGCTGAATGTATATGCAATTAGAATTCCAAGAAGATAACAACCATACCTAAAATAAATGAATAAATAAAATAAAAACTAAGCAAACAACTAGAACAGGAACAGAACCACAGAAATGGTGATCACATGGAGGGTTACCAACAGGAGAGTGGGAGGGGGAAAGGGGAAAAAGGTATAGAGAATAAGTAGCATAGAAGATTGGTAGAAAATAGACAAGGGGAGAGTAAGAAAAGTATGGAAAATATAGAAGCTAAAGAACTTATAATTATGACACATGGACATGAACTAAAGGGGGGGAATGTGGGTGGGAGAGGGTGTGCAGGGTAGAGGGAAGTGAAGGGGGGAATGGGACATCTGTAATAGCATAATCAATAAACTATATTAAAAAAATCAATCAAGAAAAAGAAAGAAATATCCTTTGTTTAATTTGTACAAATTAAACAAAAGATGTAGCCTTGCATGAACAGGAGGGTGCAGTGAATGGAACGCTTTCTTAAGCTGGGCACTCATGTACCCAGCTTAACATACACATAAACATACCATATATATGTGTGTGTGTATACATATATATTTATATGTGTGTAAATATATACACACACATACACACACATATATATAAAGTATACATACTACTTTGATGACTATACTTACGCATGGGACTCCTCAAACTTCTAGCATGTCGAAAGCAACTTACTAACCTCCCTCCATGCTTTCTCCTTCTGTACTCTGAGTGAATGGCACCACCACCCAGCCAGCTCCCAAGCAGAAGCCTTAGTCATCTCAGACTCTGCTGTCTTCCTCAGACTCTCCTCACCCTTCCCTGGAACAGTAGCATTGGTCCAAGCATATTTTTGCAATGATCTTCTCATTGTTTGCTATGCCTCCAGTCTCACCCTCTCCCTGCACCCCTCTATATGCACCAAACAGATCTTTCTAAAACAGAGTATTTAATCAGGCCATGCCTTTCACTGGCTTTTCCATTTTGTTCTTGAAACAGTCTGACCTCCTCAGCCAGTCTTACCATGCCTTTCTTAACCTGGCCCCTATGAGCTCTCCTCACTAAAATCTGAACAATCAGCCTCATCTTCACATTCCCCAAGTCACATTACATTCATTCTCAATTACTTGCAGTTTCCTGAATATGGTATGTTGTTTTATACCATCAAGCTTAATTCAAGCTTCTGCCCTTCCATTTCTGCCCCTTATTCCCCAAAAGTTAAACTCAATCATTGCCTCATTTAATGACACTCTTCCCTGTCTCCCCTCACATAGACCCCAAGCCCCAGAGCAGATGGCATTAACTACATCCATAGTGACTTCATCAGACAGCAAGTCAATATTCACACATGTCATATTTCATGATTCACTGAACATCTTTGTTTACATCTCTCTCCCAATAACAGCTAACCTCTGGAGAGTGGGGACCAAATCATACTGGTCTTTTTCACCCTGACACCTTGCACAGGACCTGGAAAATGTAGGAAGAAGTAGGCCAAACTGCTGTAAGCCAATTTGTAGAAATCAGTTTACTTGTTTATTTTAACCATTTAGTTCCAGGTGATTGGGTTTTCATTTTGCCTGTATTACACCATTTCTGGGAAAGTTCAGTCTTTGTTTCCATTCCCTTCTTAGTCGTGGGAAGAATATATTTATAAGAAGAAACCACCCACTGACTGCAGTCATGAGCAGCACTGACCCGAATCGTTGCGCGAGCATGCCCTACACATGGGTGCCCAGCGTAAAAAAGCATTCCACTCACTGCACCTGCTCATGCAAGGCTACATCTTTGTTTAATTTGCACACAGGTAAAGAAACTGAGAGTGTCTGTGGTCATAAACAGCATACTAATGATAATTTCTTGAATAATTATTCCAGAGACTGCTAACGACTGACCAAAATTTATTTCCTCTTCTTGGACATAACCTAGACTACATTTTCCAGCTTTCTTGCAGTTATTGTAACCATGTGATTATTTCTTGCCAATGGAATATCAGCAGAATACTATGTGTTATTTTGGGAGCAAGGCTTGTTAGAAGCTGATATGTCTTCTTCTTGCTCTCCTCTTCCTTCACCTAACTGAATGCAAAAGGCATAGGGAATGGCAGAGCTGTGGTATAGAAGATGCCTGCATCCCTGATCATGACATGAAGGAAAGCAGCCTCACCTAGAAAAACTGCAACTGGAATTTTACATGAATAAGGAATAAAGTTCTAAAATGTGAAGCCACTAAAATTTGTGGGAGTATTTGTGATGGTAGTTAGTGTCTCTCTGATATTGAAATTTGTACACATGCTTGAACGTATTCTTGACTTTGGGAATTCTTACAAATACATTCTTCTCATGTATAAGAATAGATTAATGTTCAATACATTCGAAAGAATCCTGCATGTTCAGAAAGATTCAGTTCTTATGACTCTTTTTTATTCCCCAGTCTCCCTACTCTCTGCTACTCAGTCTCCAATTCCAAAGGTAGGAACCTGAAACTGAGACAAATTAGAATATTTCTTAAAACAAATGAATTCTCTCATATAAAGATAAAATAAAGCCAGTCAACTAAAACTAGATAGGTAAAAGAAACAATGGATCAAAAATTGGTCAGTTCATGAATCAGCTATTCAATAAATTGACTCAGAGCAGGTACATGGAATAGTCTGAAAATACTCAGAATATTTGGGGAAAGGAGAGACAGGGGAGAGGAAGGAAGAAAAAGGAATGAAATAAGGGAAGAAAAGCATTTGGTTTCAGCCACTCCATGGCTACACATCAAATATAAATCCATAAACCCTCAAAGTGTGGATGATCATTTGTTTCCTTCCCTTTGTCACATGGTAATGATTGGCACAATGTTTGATGTTACCTGGGAGGGAACCAGTAAGGGGAAAATACACAGGGTTATTTTCTCACCATGGACATTTTAGTTTTGTATCTGAATTTTGAACTAAGAAATCTAAAGCCTAGGAATGTGCAATGGTTGGTTGGTGGCAATGTTAAAAAAAGTTGTACCATTCATTATCTATATGCAGCCAGTAATCTTAAAGCTCCCTGTGAACTGCTCATGGAAAGAGATATTGATCATCTCCAGCTGACAACATGGGATCCACTGTCTAACTCCTGATTGTACTAGACTTGGTTTTTCCTCTGGGGACACAGAATAACCTCCACCAAGGATAACTTACATATAATGCAAGATAATGATATTTGGCAATCTAATACATCAGTATTGCATCACTGAAACAGTAGTATTCCCCCAATATAAATGCTCCTACAAACACCAAGAAAGTTTACTGTCAATTTTGGAGGAGTAATTTAGTACTTTGCTCTTGATAAGTGAAAAATTCTACCTAGCTCAACATGTACTCAACAAATTCACCCAGAGTCAAATTCTATTTGGCGAAATAGGGTAGAGTATGATATTTTTTAAAAAATTATCACAGCAAACATATTCTTGCATCTTTAGCAGAGTAATTTTTTTAACAATTCTGGATGTTTATTGAAAAGTTTTAAGCGAAATAAAACATCCACATAGAACTAATCATCATTACAAAGTTATGATTTATAAAGAGTTGTAGTAAGCCTTACTATTATTTCAATGTGTTAAGATACAAAATAAAAAATGGTTGGATTCTCTAAATTATATAAAGCAATTGATATCATGTACTTGCTTTTAGTTTGTTATTTCCAAGTTTGGAGGTGGGGAAATATTTTTAGAAGAGCACAGGTCAATGATTAATTGTTGACATAAATTCAAACACCAAATACTCACGTTAAGCAAATGGACTATATGCCAAAATTCTGTATGTTAAGTCAACTATTTCAAATTCAGACAGCATTTAACTCTGGAAACAGTGTCCTAAATACAGTGTTGGTTTGTTGTTTTTTTAATCAACCCCTCACATCCTTCTTAGACTACAGCATCCCACTAACCTCAGCATTAGCCTGGAGTTCTGGGTCCTGGAAACAAGGGTTGGGCCATTTCCCTCTGTTTCTGGATCATGAAAAAAACCTGAGACCATTTTTGGACTATGTCAAGGTTCTGCGGATATAGAACCCTCAGAACTCAGAGCCCCTTTCAAAGTCTCTCCTTCTTGACACTTTTCCTGCTCCATTTAGACATGCAGATTTCTGCTCTGAATCCTGAATTTTACTAATCCTGTTATTATGGTGCTTTTTCTTTCATCCTCTTATTATAATTATCTGTGTAGTGACCTTGCCCTTCCCTTCCTACCCACTGGAATCCTCCTACCAACACACACAGACACACACACTGTGAAACTCCTAGAGTACAAGGCCTGTGTTTTATCTCATTTTCCCCATGACAACCCCAATAGCAAAGAAAACAGAGCGAATACAGCAGGTGTAATTACTTTCTACATTAGCTGTTTATATATTGACTATATTTAATGCCCATTTTTATTAATATCACATTTAAGTTAATGTTACCTACTTCATATTTTATAATTTTGCCCAGCCTAAACTTTGCCCCAATCACTAATTTAGAATTCCACCAAGATCAAATGATGAGTAAATTTATATTAAACCAATACCAGCTTCTGTTGGCAAAAAAATAAGAATAAAATTATGATTGGCCAAAAGATTAAATGCAAGGCAAGTGCTTATTTCCCTAAAGCAAAAGTCTTACAAGACTTTCCAAAGCTCAGGCTAATCCTCTGGCTTTCTTTTTCAGTTTCCCAGAGGAGATTGATACACCCCAGGGCATAAACTCCATAGCTCTTGAGACTATTAACTGAAGCTAACAGTGGTTGGCTCAGGTGGGAGAATTTAAGAAGTACAGCTTCAAGGTTATTGGGGAGGTTGACTGAGTGTTATATTCACATTAAGCCATAAGGGGGAGCCAGCCACTGTGGTAAGCGGCTGCAGTCAGCCAGAGTGCCACACTGCTCCGATGTTGCTGAGTCCTTGAAAGAAGTGTCTCTATTGACAGATTGAGGTCCCTTTAGGAAGACTCTTCAGAGACAAATCAAGGAGAACCAGAGTTCCTAAACAGTTCTATGTTTTCCGAGTTTTTCATCTTGGTTTTGGTTATAACTCTCATTATATGTTTTCTAGTTATTTAAGCCAAGGAAAAGACAATGATAAAAACAGACAGACATGCTTTGGAGGGGCGGGGAGTGTTCCAGGTGTCCAGATAACACAGTATTTTATCAGACAATGATGTCTTCTAGTGCCTCACAGTAATTAGTAACAAACTTCATTCAGAGTCACATTAAATTACCATAAATCAGATGGCTAATGCAGAGAAATCAAGGTCTCTAGCACAAAGAGGAATAGAAGGTATATTAACAGCTGAAGAGTATTTCTGTTTCCAGATATTGAAATGGGAACAGCTTGCTGGTTCCTTTGAATGACTCCACTCTAGTCTACAGTCACTGCCATAGGTCTCTATTTCCCCCAATGTCAAGTGCTTCAGTAGATTATTCTCCTCCCCTTCAAGTCTGTTGGTGGTGAATTATCTGTTAGTTGGGATAATAATCACCTAATCAGGGACTCCAAATAAAATATAAATTTATATAATAATTCAACTTAAATATAAAAGACTATACAATTCACTGTCTTTAATAAGCAGACTTCATAGATTAAATATAGAATAAACTGAAGATAAGCAATGGCCTTTCCATTATTTCATCCAAAGGAACTGGCCCAGAGTGTTCTCTTTGTATTCTACAAAAAGGTACCAGTTTGTAATTTTTCCTCAGTATCATTATTTTAATGGAATTGGAGTTTATAAAAAGCATGTAACCCAAGTCCCAAACAAGTACATAAACACAAACTAACCAAAGAAAAGTGAATGTATATTCATTGATTTTTTTTTAACCTAACTGACCAGCTCACCCTCATAAAATGCCTCTGTAGTAGGGGCTGCAATTTGGGTTCCTGAGCCCTTTCACGAACGACAAGGAAAAGGTATCCTAACTCTTAAAAAATGAAAGTCCACCTCCAATTGCCAAGTATTTAAGCAGCAACGACCATCACACCCAAGAGTAGGGCGTGCCAACCCAAGGACTGCAGTTGGCATCACTGTCCCACCTTCGCACCAGTTGCAAAGCACCACTGCCGGAGGCTGCAGAAAGCATGCTTGGAACCCAAAGCCACAGAAAATATTCCACACTCCCCACAGAGGCAAGTCAACCAATATTGCACAGATCTTGACTTGATATTTTATTTTGTCTTATTTTCTTTCTCTATGCTGACTTTTATTACTGTGGATGTTTTTATAGAAATGTGGTCATTTTTATCTTCTTAATTAATTCCCCATTGCATACAGTGGCAGTGACCTAAGCAACATCAAATAATTTAGGTCCCATAGACAACATACTCCTCTTTTTTGTGTTTCATTTTGACTGAGACCATGCCTTTAAAATGATACAACTGTTTAAAATTAAATAAATAAGAAAAAGGCCATCTAAACAGCTTTAATCAATATGGGAAAGAAAGAAAGAAAGAAAGAAAGAAAGAAAGAAAGAAAGAAAGAAAGAAAGAAAGAAAAGAAAGAAAAGTGGCACATAGTTGGTACTTAAATATTTATTAAATGAATTAATTACTTGGGAATTATAAAAAGGGAATGATAAAAATTAAACAAATTTTAATAGTATTCCATCTTATTTTATTTTAACTCTCTTCGCATGTTTTATGTGCCATTCCTTAAGAAATAATAAATGGTGACATTCTAAGTTTCGCATGGTTGTTTGAGGCTGTTTCCCTGGTGATGATGTCTCTCTATTTGGACTACAAGCCAACGAGTAAAAAGCCCTTTTACTCACCCTTCGGTGTGGTGACAGCTTCATACACGCTGTCTTCTAGGTAGGTTTATAGGATCAAACTCACCATATTTGCTGTGCATACTTACACAGCGGCTCAATTTCTGCCTAAGGCTATGAAATTCTTCCACAAAGTGTATTTCCTTGCAAACTTGTAATTGGAGTTGGCCAAAAACATCTTCCATGAAGAAAGACAGAAGCTGTTCTTGGAATCTGCAGTTTTTCTATAAATAACGCACAAGAAATTGCATAAGGTAAACCATGAATACCTTTTGTCAAATGCCACTGAAACATCCCCCTGATTACTACTTAATGACCATCAAAAAACTTAAATGCAAGGGGAAAAGCATGAAACAATTAGAAACGGGGGCGGGGGTGGGAAACCCTCCGGCTTACCATGAATAGCTTTTTTGATTTCTTTTTTAATAATCGTATATTTTTTATGTGGTCTTCCTACAATCAAACAAAGAGAAATAAGTTTTATCCAGAATTACAAACATCCTTTAGATCATTTTTCCAAGCAGAGCTTAATACTTACTGGAATTGTTGCTTTGAGCCACGCCGCCTTGACATAGAGCATGTCAGTGGCTCGCGACAGGCTTCCCCTTGGGTAACAGCTCTTGGCGAAGTGAGGTTGCTTGTGCTTGGCAATAGCAAGAGACAGAGTGACAAACAGCAACCCAGACTTCAGAATGCAATTCCCCCGCATTTCCCTCCACCTCACCCTGGGCCTGTGTCACTCACAGCAGCGGGAGTTACTTGTGTTATTTAGATGAGAGGATAACCTACTTTAACCCTCAAGATGGCTTTTTAATGAGATGCTGTGAAAGATAACTTACAGTCTATAAAGAGGAAGATCACTTCGGCTGCTCTACATTTTTTTTTTTTTTTGAGAGCTTGCTACATAATCAAAAATGTTGACCACATCATCTACGATGTTAAGTAAAAGCTCAAATTTACTGGTAAGGATGGGTCCTCATTTCCAAAAAAACAACAAAAACCAAAAAAAACCACAATGGTCAAAACTTCAGCTGCATATCACAACAGATTTCATTATTTTTTTAACAGTTTTGTTTTCTTTATTTTTAGAGAGGGGGAAGAGAAGGAGAAAGAGAGGGAGAGAAACATCAATGTGTAGTTGCCTCTCACATGGCCCCCACTGGGGACCTGGCCCGCAACCTAGGCATATGTCCTGACTGGGAATCGAACTGCGACCCTTCGGTTCACAGCCCGTGCTCAATCCACTGAGCTACACCAGCCAGAGCTCATTATTTTTTAAAATTACTTTATTGTTGTTCAATGACAGTTGCCTGCATTTTCTCCCCTCCTCTCTCCCCCACCCCAGAGATTTCACTATTTAAAATTCATGCCACACCAATGAAAAAGCCTAGTCTCCAGGAGGTATATGAATTTTTTCCAATTCACATATGTAAAGAAAATCTCCTTTTCTAATGAGTATCCAGAAAAAAAAATTGAACCAAATAGCAGAATGGGCAGCCCTGGGAAATCTGCTCAGGATGGCATATAGATTTTTCTATTCATTTCTTGCCAAACCCTTCACCTGGCTCCTTCTCTTCCCTCAGAAGCCAGCACTCTGCAGCCAGCATCAAAACCCAAGAGAGAGGTTTTCCAACTTTTCTCAAGAATTTTTCCAGCTCAGAAATTATAACTCCCCTAATATATTCAAGATTTGTTTGGAACTGGACGTGGGATTAACGCCCACAATCATTCAAAAGCTACTTTATTATTTCTAGCCAAGTTGACCACACAGACTTTTCCTCTAACTCTGGACTTCCAGGAGAGTGGGAATTCCTTGAGGAAACAGACCCTGTCTTTCTATCTTTGACTCCTCAGTACCTACCATAGTGCCTCATCTAAAGAAACACATCTAATATTTGTTGAATAAACACTTCCTTTTTGCATCATGAGATACTACTATGACTTTTTTTTTGTAAACTTTAGTCCATCAACAAATTTTTATCAAGGATTTTCCAATACAAAGAGCAGTGCTGGGTACTAGGGGCTGTGAAGGCAGATGCTTCATGGAGTCCCATCCTCAGTCCTTTCCCAGTCTTTTCAATGGTGCTAAGTGTGGTTCATTTTGGGTAGCAGCCCCAAGATAAGAAGTAGACATAGCCCCGGTTATTATTGAGAAGGAAAGCTAAGCCACCAAAGCCTGGCGTGAACAGAGGCAACATAGTCCCAGGCAAATCAACACTAGCAATCTGGTGGTAAGACATTCACCAAAGGTGGGCAGAGTCAATAACAAGCACCAGATGTTAAGATTAAGTCCTAAATCAAAGCAGCCAGGGCTCGAAAAGGAGTAAGGAGAAAGTATAAAGTGAAAGGTCCAAACACTTGGGAGTATTTTCTGATGTTTCAAGAAGTAAGTGGATCTCGTGGAAGAGCCCACACCTCGTTTCCCCAGGAGCACCTCTGCTGATAATGGACACACCCTCTGAAATGAGATGAGAGGTCTTTACAAGACAGCTGACCAGGAGAGAAAGGATGTACCATGCACAAATCCAGGCATCCTCCAAAGTTTCATCAAAGCACATATGACAAAAAAAATAGCTGTTCTAAGTGCATCAGAAAGAAGGTACACAGACAGCAATGACAACAAAAATTGAGACAGAATTTAGAAATCAAAATAGTGAGACTCCTAGAAATCGATGTATTTTTCTGTCAAAATATATTATGCATTGATCCATTTCTTCAGCCTGTGGCTTTGGGCCAATCAATATAAACTCCTAATAGACTTTACTCAGATGAGGCAATGCATTTGAACCTGAATTTTCAGCCCACGAACAACATGATTTCACCCTTGAGGACTTTCCATCACGCTTAGAGCAAAAAAAGGACCCTTGGACAAAGCCAAAGCGGGGAAGGATTGAGGGTGGGGGTGGGTGGGGTGGAGGAAAGTGATGGTGGGAAAATGGAGACAACTGTACTTGAACAACCATAAAAAGAAAAAAGAAAAAAAAAAAAGCCAAAGTTCTTTCAATGGCCTAAGGGCCTTGATTTTGCCTATTCTCCTTCCTTTCTGGCCCGTTCTCCTACTACTCTTCCCTCATTCACCTCCTCTAGACACAACACCTCCGTTTGGCACTTCAAACTCACCGAGCACACCTGTGCCTTTGCACTTGCTCTTCGCTGTCCCTGAAATGCGTTCCCCCTGATATTTACACGGCCAGCTCTTCCAACTTTTTGCTCAAACATCATCTTCTCAGTAAGGCTTTCCCAAGATACTTGCTATGAGCTGAATGTTGTCCCCCAAAAAGTTCATATGTTGAAATCCTAACCCCTGAGACCCCAGAATGTAACTGTATTAGGAGAGAGAGTCTTTAAAAAGGTAATCAAATTAAAATGAAGTCACCTAGTGAGTCTTAATCCAATATTACTGGTGTCCTCATGAGGAAAGGAGATTTGGACAGACACCCGCAGAGGGGAGACCACGGGAAGGCGCAGAGAGAAGACGGCCTCCACAAGCCAAGGAGGGAGGCCTCAGAAGAAGCCACCGTGCTGACACCAGATGTCAGGCTTCCAGTCTCCAAAACTGTGAGAAAATTAATTTTTACCTCTGTTTAAGTTATCTAGTCTGTGGTATTTTGTTATGGCAGGCCTAGTAAATTAATATAATACCCTAATTAAAATCAACCCCATTTCTAGCTCCTCTTTTTTTTTCTGGTTTATTTCTTCCAAACTCCTTATTAGTATTTAACATATGATATATTTTATTTACGCATTTTATTAACTATCTTTCCTAAAATCTCAACTCTCTCGAGCAGGGATTTTTGTCTGCTTGGTCATTGCTGTTATCCCAGTTCTAAACAATAACTAGCACACAGTGTGTGCTCAATCAATAATACTGGTTTACTGAATGTACCACATGATCACTGTAGAATGAGCTGTAAGGTGAGAAACGACCAAAGGCAGTCAGAGCTCTAAGGATGAGGGAGAAAGAAAATTGGGTGCTGATATAAAAATAATAAACTCTGCTTTGGGAGAGTCTTTCTGGATGTTTCTTCTCAACTCACTCCTCAGCGATGTTGGGAAGCCACAAGAGCTCTGTATCTTCTAATTTTGTGTGTGAGAGCTATAGAGCCCACAACGGGCATCCCCTCCCCTGACTTCAGTACTGTTTCCTGCCTTTCCTTTGCATTTCAGACCAGACCAGAAGTGCAGGAGATCAGATTAGCTGTGCATCAGGCTTGATGGGCAACTCTTGTGCAGCTTGGTGCTGAGTGATGCTGGCTACTGTTTTTTGTTCTGTATCTTTCTCTCATAACTTCCTACACACTAACTGTTCACTTCACCATGGTCAAATACATCTGGGTTTTTTGCATTGCAGGCCTGGGTGCTTTCTGTGGGAGGAATCAGCTAATAAGAAGTCTCTTATCCTTTCCACAAGTTTGTTGTGGTGCTCATCTCTTCCAAGGGTTATGCCCTGAATCGATGCCTTCATTAATTCTTTCAAAATACAATGTAAATTATATATGTGTATATGTGTGTGCGTGTGTGTATATATATGTGTGTGTATATATATTCTGATGCTCATAGCAGATGTTATATGTGTGTGCATATACACAGATCTTATCTACCTTGGGCACCTACTATGTTCTAAGCAATATTCTAGGCAGTGAGCAAAATAAACCAAAATCTTTACCCTCATGGAGCTTAAATTCTAGTAAGGAATTGCTTTAGCCCAGGTTCCTCAGAAAAAGGAGCCTGAGGAAAACCACAGTGCTGATCCTTTCTTACATCTCAGGGAGCGTGAAGGAAAAGAGAAGTAAAGCCAACAAAGACGAGTAGCTCATTCATGGTGGTAAATCAGTAACGTGGCCAGTGTTTTATGAAGAGAGACAGCCAGTCTTTTGGCCACTGGGGATGTCTCCAGACAGGCTGTACAGAAACATGCCTCGGGTCAGAGAAGGCAAGAGAAGGAGGACAGGGGATAAAAACTACACGGCAGCTTCCTGCATTGAAAGCTTGCCCTGTGGGGGAGTTAACTTTTCACACCCGTGAATATTACTTGGCCCCTTCAGCAGTTAGGGGGAAGGCAGATTCCACAGGCTGCCCTGTGGCCCTTTTCCTGAGTTCAGGGTGGCAGAGGAGCTTGAAGTGACCATTGCAGTAGCAGCTGGGAAAAGAAAAGCCAAGAGAATCTGAGATGACCCATAAGATGTGATACAGGGATTTAATTTTCATTGTAGTAAATCATTCACTGTCATCAAAAGAGCTAAAACCAGCATAGATTCATCAGTTGTAACAAGTGCACCACCCTGGTAGGGGATAGTGATAATGGCAGAGGTTATACACATTTGGGAGCAGGGCATGTGTAGGAAATCTCTGTACCTGCCTCTCAGTTGTGCTGTGAACTAAAATTCTAAGAAAATAAACTCTATTTTTTTAACAGTCAACAAGATGAAACAATAGTATAGCCATGGTTGCATTTCATGGTTCTGCTATAACAGCTTGTGCTTGCTAAGGAAATTTAATGCAATGTTCGTTAACTCTGGCTTGTACTCAATGCTAAATGCATTTGTCATCTGCTGCTCATAAGAGATCTTATTAATTTTTCAAAAAATCCTTTCCTTTTAATCCTGCTCACAGGAACTTTGGAGGGTGTCAATGTTCCTAGTGCAAGAAAATGAGCTGTGAATAATCTAAACCAAGGATTGGCAAACCACAGCCCACATCTGGCCCATGGCCTGTTTTTCAAAGTCATGAACTAAGAAGGGTTTTTACACTTAATTAACAGGGTTGAGAAGGAAGAGGAAAACAATAAGAAAAAAATGCAATAAAGACCACAAGTGTCCCACAAAGCCTAAAACACTCACTATTTTTCCCCTTAGAGAAAATGTTTTTCCATCCCTAGTCCAGGCCGCTGACATTCGCGGGCACCTGTGCTCTTCTAACCAACAGAATGTGAGGGGAAGCCTGCCTGGGGGTGGGTGTGTCTGCTTCGGATCTGGCAAGTAGACACCCCCTGGGCCCCATGCTTGAAAGGGGGCAGTTTGGGGGTGCTGCACCTTATTTCTCTTTTCTGAACATCATTCACATTCAATTTGGAAAATTTCACTTTTGGTCAAGACGGAGTGATTTTATTCTTAAATGAGGGTAGGTGTCACTCTCCTCGTTTTAAGGACAAGGACTCTGCAGTTCAAAGTTATGAAGCGGCGAAGAACAGATCTCACATGCTCTGAGGACAAACCCCAAGACATACATTGGAACCACCTTCTTTTTTTTTTTTTAATGTAGGAGAAATATACTACTACTCAACCTCTACTGTAAGGTAGGCAACCCTGAGAACTCCTTTTTTTAATGTAGCATGTTATGGATGTATTCCTGCTCCCAAAGAATGAGGAGCACACATTTCCACATGTGAGGAACCATCTTCTAAAGACAAAAAGCATGGAGACTTTGACAAACCATGGACAGAGAACTCAGATGAAGCCACTACCATCATGATTTTAGACCAGGGGGTTCCCAGCAGCCTTCACACATCAGTTGTTACCGAGAAAAGTGGGCCAAGTAGTCTGTGGATGGGCCTCCTACAGTTCAAATGTTCTTCTGTAGGTAACATCTCTTGTCTGCCTGTGTCAGAAACTATGTAATTATTGCTTTGTATTTAGCTTTTTGAATGAATTTCATTTCATACCGCTAGCAACATCTATAGTTTTTTCCCATAGTTTTCATGAGGCATTTGTTAGTGAGAAGGATTAATGGGTGTCAGCTGTGCAAACTTAAGAAAAAAGTTAAAATACAGAGTGTCGATGCAGTTGCTTTATCAGTCCATGTCAAATTAAGGGCCAAGGCATGGTGTGAGCCAAATCCTATTGGTTCACTGGGCTCCCTTTACAGAAGTCTCATCAATACTGAGTTCCCAAAGACTAGCAATAGGAAGTTGTATAGAATTAATGTTAACAACTGCTGGTCATCTCCCAATGCATCAGTTCATGCAACCTGCGCTCCAGCCACACTGGACCTCTGGCCTTCCCCTGAGCACTGCGTCACCTCCCATGTCCCCAACCTTTTGCTCATCCAGATCCTTGGGCCCAGGATGATGATGTTCAATCCTCTATGTACCCACCCACCAAACATTCACCAAGCATCTCTAAAGAGGCTGGCATTCTTAGGTCCTGGAACACAAAGATGAACAACAGTTTATGTCCTTTAAAATCTATCAAGATAAACACATGACAAATAATCAAACTGCATTGTGATAAATGCTGAGAGAGGTAAATTATGCTTTGAGAGTCCTGAACACAGAGCCATTAACCATGCCTAGGTTGCAAAGGGGAAGGAAAAGGGGAGATTTCACAGAGGAGACAACATTTGAACTTGCTGAAATTCTTCTTACCCTGCAAAAGATCAGCTCAAAGGCATCTTTGGTGTCATCACAGTGACAATCATCATCCCGTCGATGCCTCTCCCGCAGCACATTTCAGTTTGCTCGTGCCCTAAGCAGTTGTTTTTCCATCTTCCTCACCAGAGAGCACCCAAATTATGGCTACCTTATGTTTCCATAGCCCTTACACAGGATCTTGCCCTTCCTAAGATCTAAATAGTTGCTTCCTGAGCTAAATTGAATTGAAATATCTTAGGGTGTCATTGATTCAAACAGCAATGTAAAGTTCATATGGTTCTTGGGCAGTCATCATGCCTAGAAATAGCATCTGCAGAGATGGCAAGATGAAAATGTCACAGATGAGAAAACAGATCATAAAAACATCTTACAGCATATAGTTTTCAATAATAAACAGCACCTGCTAGGAAGGACACAACTGGTCGATTTCTAGGTGGTATTGAGGCTAACTCCCACACACATATGGGATGCTTAGAACCACACAGAGGGTTAAACCCCACAGAAATAAGGAGGAGAGTGTGACTAAAAGGAACATGTTGTGTCACCCAGAATATCCGTTGCAGCTGTAACAAAAAAAAAAAAAAAAAAAAAAAAAGGAGAAAGAAGGGCCACACACAGCAAAGCAACCTCAGGTTTAGAGGAGTCAGAATTATTCAAGTGTAATAATTCTCCCATCCTCCAGCTGGCAGGGTAGCCCGACTGAAACGAAGACCCCCACATGTGCCTGGAAGGGCTGCAGCAGGGAGAGCTGCAGAAAGAAACCCGAGATTCCTGGATCAAAGGGGAGAAGAGGTTCTTTAATTCCTTCCAGTGATACTGTGTGTTGACCTAAGCACCTCTATTCCCCTCTAAAGAAATCTGTTGCAGAAATAGGACTTTTTAAGTTAAAGAATGTGTTTTAATTTTAGAAATCATATACCATTGTTTCTGATTTCACTTTATTGTTGGGTCAAAAATTTACACACAACTCAGATATGCCCAAAACTGGCTCTATCTATGGTCCATAAGTGATGTCACCTGAATTAGCCAACTCCATCTTGCTTCTGGGCAGGGATTGGTGGGAGAACAGAAGTGAGAAAAGGGGTGCATGCATCAGAATCCCAGCAGAAAACCCCAATTACACCCAAACTGGGTAAGGGAGAAGAGTTTATGGGATGGATTTTTTTTTTAAGGTGTGGAAAGAATTTAAGAAACCCTACAAGAAATGGTACAATGCCTTGAAGCTAACAATAGATGTAAGCCTCTGAGGGAACAGGATCGAGAGAAATTTCCAGAACCAGGAAAGAGAACTATATGAAAGAGAATCATCTGCAAGGAGCTTTTGGTAGAAGTATACAACTGACCTGCGTGGCAATCTGGCAGGAGGGTTCCACAGCAATAAATACTCGGACCTTATTTTCATTCTCCGAACTGCTAATTTACCCATTTGTCACATGTGATTAAAAAAAAAAACAGAAAGGAAGCACATATATGGGGCAACTCATATATATCAGCCTCTCTGGGCACAAAGTGGAGTCTGAAAGAACAGTGGATGGATCTGGAGGGCCAGATTGGGACAACCCATCATTTTAGTCTTCAGCTGCCCCTGTTACCTTTGTTCAGGTAAAAAATGTGTGTCTCCTACACAGCAAATACTTAGAATCTCATCAACTACTGTATCATTGTAAGATGATGTCAATATGGTTATATACCCACCAGAAAGCTAAAATATCATTCCCCACAAGAGAAGGGAGGAGGAGAAAACAGGACAAATAATTTATTAGCAGAAACTATATCTGCTATAGTTCCTATTTTTATAACTTTATAGAATCTAAATTAATAATCACAAATTAATTCTTTGACTGTCCATTCTATTTTTCCTTTACCCTCTCCCTAAACCTCCATTGCATAAAATTCATTACCTGATAAGGTGACTTAAACCCTCATTCCTATGAAAATAGAGGTGTTCATGATCCTGTCTTTTGGGGGTTGATGCAATTTTCTGTAATGAGACTGTTGAGCAAATTGACAAGACAATCCAGCAAACTCCCTGGTCCAGTCACTGTCTCCCTAACCTCATGGCGTAGCTGTAATGCAGTTTCCTCTTGGAGATCAGGGTCAGTCATCTCAGCCTCCTCCATTTGTTTTTCAAAAGTAAACATTCCTTGAAATGAGATGAAAAAGATAAAGTTGCTATAGCTGTGGTTGCCTCTGAGACAAGAGGACTCAGCTTTTCACCCCTGGCACCCCTGCATTCTCCTCTTCTGATAGAAATATCTCCACTCAGATCTTAAAATCTTAACTTCTTGTCAGAACAAAATCACCTCTCTGTCTTTAAGTCCCACATGAAGCACTGCATTCTAGTGAATAATAGAGTGTAAATGAGGGGCCAGAAGAAAAACTAAATGATCACTTTTCCTGCTAGTGCATACCGTCCAAGCACAGTTCTTATTTCCCAGGCAGGCCAAGCTGAGTGTCACAGTCACATACCAACTTTCTCTGACTCAACTCTCATTTCTCCAGTACAATCATCTTCCCTCCCTGGACAACTGCTCTGGCCTTGCTTCTGTCCTTACCGCCCCACCCCAACTACACACACAAACACACATGGTAGATCTACTCCCTATCCAGCAGCTACAGTGACCTTGATAGAACATGAGTCATATCAAGTCTTTCCCATGATCGAAACCCTCCAGTGGTTTCTCATCAGTCCTAAGTTATCGTTAGTATCTCAGGGTGCTGTGTCTCACACACCCTCATAGGTTAGTCTTCTTGAAGACCTGCATACTGCCATCTGCTACTGGCAGAGGAGACACCCAAGTCCTCTGGTAATGGCAAGAACATGAGCAATGTTGGTGGCACCAGCCAAATGCTAGCCACTGGGACTGATGAAAAAAAAAAAAAAAAAAAAAAAAAGCTACAACAGGTGCCAACAATTATGTCAAGACTCCCTACGAGGAATTGGAACTACCTCATAGACTGCCAGCTTGTCAGCACTGCCCTCCAGGACTGAAGAAGATCTTGGCACCTTATGCCTTATGTTCATCTGTGTTCAGAATGTTTAAATCTCTGTATTTCAGTCTCTTTGCTCTCATAAATACAGTTTAAGAGTATTCTTCCATTAATGGCTTCATTTCTAGAAATTTGTCAAAAACAAGTACAATGCCAAATTTTGCTCAAGGCATTGCACTGAGACTCATTTAGAAGAAGAGACGAAAGAGTCCTAAACCCCAATTTACCCCAGAAGTAATTAAAATTATATCACCCCTGAAGCTTAGCTCTGGTACCTCTCAGCATTCAGAGTGCATACTCAAAAGTATTAGTTCTGCTTTATATACAAGTGAACTTACAAATTATATACATGCTCTCCTATTACCACCAGGTTTCTCTTACTTCCACAGGAACTTGGCAAACAATTGGTGAATGATCTGAAGGATAAGCCCAAGGTTCCTGATTTTTTTAAAGAAAATACTTTAGATAATTGACAACTGACTTTCACCTTCTACAGAAAGACCTATACATTCTTCAATGCTGGTGTCATCTGTTCATTATTCTAGGTAGAACTAGTCCAACTTGCATCTCTGCCTCTTCACTCTTCTCTGTACCACTGCACAAAGTTTGAAGATGTACAGCTTTCACTCTCTCTCTTCAGTGTGCTTTGTAATATCTTGCTCACCTTCCACACACAGGACCTCTCTATGTGTGCTAAACTCCACCAGCAGATAGACTCCCCCAACTCAGGAAGCTTCCCCTTTCTTTCCTGATTTACTGGAAAACTGGGAAGTGGTCCCCTTAATAGGCTTAAACTAGAGCTATAACTGTTCACCTGCAGCAATAGAGGCTCCATGTATTTCTTCCCAATAGCATCACTCCTTCCTTTTATCCACAAATTGCTCATGGTGCAGATGGATTCTTCTTAATTTCCTACCTTTGTATTTCAGAATTACACACTGAATCAACATAATAAGTCTATATAGGCAATATAGCAAAGAGCCCAGAAATCAGATAGCTCGAGCTCAGTAAGAATCAACTACTCCTAGTTCCACAATGTTTTTAACATGGCTCTGATTCAGTTTTCTTATCTATAAAATGGGGTAATACTAACAGTCATCTCATTTGCTGTGAGTCAAAAACAAAGTCAATTATATGAAGTTCTTGACTCATTAAGCAATTGAAAATGATTACATGATGATGATGAAGATGAGGAGGAGGATGGTGATGACAACAATAATATTAAAGGAAAAATGACAAAGCCACAAGGTTTAAGATATTAAAGTGTTTATTGAGTTTAAATAGACATATTATAGAGCCATAATTATTGTCATAAATATTAATATTAGCCTTATACTTAAGTAGCAACAATATCAGAGTTCTATAAATAAATCCAAATAGTAAAATGATATAAATAAAATGTGTACTTATAACAATAAATAAATTCATGAAAACAAGGTACTAATTATAAAAAGAAAGCTATTTAGGTCTCCTTTTTCCAAAAGGAATGAGAAGTAAATTTTGTAAGAACAGACAATTGCTTAAAAAAAAATTCTGTGTATAAAATGCCTACTACAATAAAACATAAGCAATAAATCTCATGCTTGCAAGGTCTACCTTCTAGCCTTATGGACACAAGTGACATTGTTCTCTTTTTTAAGCTAAGCAGGGGCTTATTTATTTAGAATCTACCTATAATCATGGAGTTTGTTTTCCCACTTTCCTTTTGGAAAAAAAATGTCTGGGGCTCTTATTGTTATTTCCAACAACTAGAAGGGTTATTATCCACTTTTCCAGCTTTGCTGTGGTCAAATGCAGGCATTTTTCAGGAACATAAACAGCAAATTTATTTCTCCAATTGCTTTAATCTTGCCACTCTCTCCAAGCTGTGAAAATAAGAAAACACAAATATTTGAGTATTTACACATGTTTTTAAAAGAAGGACAAATTAGAAAACGATGACATGGTTAGGTTGCTGAGAGAGAAACCAAGTTTTAGCCTTTTGTGAAAGATTAATGGTAATGCCCTTTAGCAAGAATATAATGATTTGCCAAGGCACTTAAATTATGACTATCTGAACTGAGAGGGCACCAAGAGGCATCAGTCTCTGTTGAATCTCACTCTAATGAAGCTCTTTAAAACCACTGCTTAACCAGAGCAAACAGATGGAGACTGTGCTGGGGGACCCAGAGTGCCACCCATTACATTTTCGTGGCCTACCCCATAGTCCCACCACTGCCTATGACCCACTAACTATTCATAACAACAACCTTGAATCAAAACGACACATTTACCAACACATATGGGCTTTTTCTGTTCTCATCTTCTTGACAAAACAAATAGGTTTTCACTTTCGTAAAAATGCCAAATAAATCCTAGTTAGTTGCTTTAATTAGTAGAAAATCAAATATAGATTCTAGCATTCCTTCTTTCTTCTTCTTCCAAGTAGGATGTAAATGAATGAGGTATTCAAACCCAACAGAAGAGAGAACCCAAATTCAAGTCCAAGGCATCCCCTTCTGAAATTCATCTACTCTATGAAATTCACTCTAGATTATCTGAAGAAAAGCCATGAGTCACCATTGTCCTCTATACTTTGCTCTCCTTTCTCTTCCTGCTTTCTTTGACCATTTCACCTTTCCACTCTTCCACAATGCCAAGGGATATTTGTGTAGAAAAATTTGAAGTTTATCTTGCCCTACTGTCTTGTCATCCATTCTACTGCAGTTTGCTCTCTGCTTTCTCCTCCAGTAACAAGAAATGCATACCCCCCCCAAGATTTCCCTCCCATTTCAGGCAGCGCTGCCCAGTTTTTCCTCACATTGAGCTTTCTCTGAACAACCTTCCCATCTTCTGCCCATGCCCTGTGGAGTGACAGGGTAAAAAAGCATCACCACTTTCCATGTGGCAATCTATTGCACATGTGGATGTTGATTCTCTCAAAATGGAGTAAAAGCTTTAAAATCTCTGTTCTCACACAGATCATCATCAGATTTTTCTCTCTCACACTTCACTTTCCTAAGGACCACAAAGTAAACCAACATCAGGGACATCAGGGATGTTCAAACCAGAAGGGTAAAGCATTTCTCAGCTATGGCATGTCAATACACAGCCCTCCATGTCTAATTAATGGTTCTATGACAAGAGATTTGAGCTTCACTGTGAAAAACTACTCCAAAGGAAGAACCCATTATGCTCATTAAATCATGCTCAGGGTGAAATACATTTTGTAGAAAACATCAAGATGGAAAAAAGGGGGATTTGTGATTATGCTTGTTGCTGAATATTTTATCAGCTAAAGCCTTCATGCTCCTGAATTTTAATTGCACCTGCTTGCAAGAGCATCACTTTCGCTGCCACTAATCATTCCTCTAGTTTTCGGATGAGTCACAATTGCTAGTCTGAGCTTTCTACAGTTGTTCTTTTCCCCAAACAGGCCACATGACAGTATCATTCACTGTAGAAATACACACTGGCTTACACCAGATAGATGCCCACTATCTACCTAAGGGTTTTTTGCAGCAGAGAGTAGACTGGAAAGGAAGGGAAAGGGACAGAGGAAGAAAAGATTTCCAGTTTGAACTTTCATGTTACTGCAATAAATCTATGACTAATATTTTTATTCTATGTGAAGTTGAATAAAGAAAATTGAGGATTATTCACTCTTGCTTTTAAATTCAAATCAATTGTTAGGTATTAAATTATGATAATTAAATATAAGTATCAATCATTCCACAAATTTAGCTGATATTCAGGTCAAACTCTTTTGTTATGATTATTCTGGGTTTATTTCTTCAACTTTTAAATCATCAAATTAATGGCTTCAAACGTCACTTCAAATAAATTTGTCCCTTAGGCCCTTTTCTGTTTTTAAACAAGTGCTGTTTTGGATTACACAGACTGTGAGGATCTTAAATTTCCTTAAGAACTAATAATGCTGAGACTGACAGGTACTGCTGCTGAAAGATCGCTAGTCTAGACGGGATTCCGGAGAACGGTGTTCTGGCCCGGCTCTGCCACTGGGTATCCCCAGCACAGGGGCTTCGGAGGTGAGATGACCTAACTTCCCAGACAGCTCTGGAATTCTATAGCTTGCAAAATTTGGAAAGTGATTTATAAATATATAGATGTATCTCTAATGCTTATACACCTAAATGATCAACCTAATGGTAGAAGAATCAAGTAAAAAATCACAACTTGAGGGGGTCAAAGAAAGAAAAGAAAGAAACACCATTTATCTCTCCTACTTCATGATTCAGCATTCATTATTATTAGTAGTACCTTTTGCACTGTGTCCCTCAGCTGTTGCACATTTCTGCGGATATGCTGGTCATCACGCTCAATGTGCTACAAAATGAAAATGAGAGGAGTTATTTGAACATTGTCATACTGACACTTTATGAACCCCAGTGTCCCTAACTGAAGTATGTTACAATTCACCTGGAAGTAAAGTTCTCAGCATTTTTGCCCACAATGACCTAGATTTTACCAGTGACCTAGATTTTCCGAGCTCTTGAATTCCCTTGGACACCAAAATCCAGTAATTTCCCTTATATGGGACCTCTCTTCGTTTTGGGGAACCCTTACTGAGGTTTAAGTCTGTGGAAAGGGTGGAATAGTTTATGCAAATTCTGTCAAGATTAAAACCATAACTGTAACTCATCCAAAATGCATGCTCAGAACAAGAAAGGTACATAAAACATCTCATGTGAACAGTAGGCCTTCCTCAAGAAGTACTAGGTCCCCTTTGCTCTTCCCACTTCTCTCAAACTTTTGTCTTAGTTTTAAATGTTTAGAGGCATCAAATACACATGCCTCTGATTTTGTTACCTCCCATGACAGCCAAAGGGCAGGAGTCTTTGCCCACCCACCCTAGAACATTAAATCTTCCCATTCCCCTCTTTCTTTCTTTCCCATCCTTTCCCTTCATCAGTGTATACTAAGTGGCTCCATTTCCACTTGTAGGCATTTTTCCCTGTAGCTCCCAACACCTTTCTCATCTCACATAACATGTGTTGCTTTTCCCTAGGGACAAATGAGCCTTCTATGCACTTGTCTTTCAGACCCATCTATCACCATAAACTCAAAATGTGACTCAATTAGAGCAAATACAAATACTCTGTGATTACAAATGACTCCTATATTAGTGTTGCTGAGGCATCTCTTACTGCCACCATGGGAGGGGGCAATGAGAAGGAAGGGGAAAGGGCTCTAAATGGAAGAAGGAGGAAAGGCAGGTAACTAGAGTGGGTGGACTTAGGCTGGGAGAAGAACTTACACACTGGCTTAGCTTGTGGCTGAGTCTGGTGAAGAAGGACACCACCTCTTGCATGTAGGGCTGGAATCTATCAGACTCGGGGAGCAGCACTTCTTCAACAGTAAAGTTCAGCACCTGCTTCATCAGATAGCAGCGCTCACTCATCTGCAGGCAAAAGTGAAACAGCAGGGGTCATATAAGGGCACATCCGGAAGACCCAAACCGTCATCACCACTGCTCCAAATAACCATGAATGGCACACTGCCCTGCTAATCATTACTACAGCTTACATTGACTCCGAGGAATAGTTTCTCTCCAATGAGACGAACATCTGTGTTGTTATCTGCCAAACTAGCCTGGAAGAGAAGAAAGAACTAAATGATTAGACATCAAGGACATAGAAGGAAAGTCTGTAAGTAGAGATGTACTTTATTTTCTCTCCCAATAGCAGCCGCATGAAGACTGAGGAAAGAATTGGATGTCCGTATGAGTCTAAAATAATGCACAGAGGAGTAAAGGGAAAATACATAGTCAGATGGGCTACTACATGGCTGATTTTGGAGTAAAACTCAATGTACACATTTTAAAGGCCAAGATGTAAGGTCTTCTTATAAAGCCTAATCCCCAGAGAGTCTATGAACAGGCAGAAAATGATGTCTAGTCTACCAGTAGAGATAAGTGCTGGGTTCTTAAAGATCTCAGATGTGTTCTGCAGAAAAATTTAAGAACTATTTGGGTTCCAAGTGGATAAGACATGAAAGAGAGGGATTGAGATGAGTACCTCATTAGCCAGCATGAAGGTGTGGTTGGTGATGTAGGGCCGCTGGAAGTTGGACTTGTCAAGCCTGCAGTGAGACCTGATGGGCACAGCTGCTCCTCCCTGCACCGACAGGGCAATGAGAAGAAGGCAGCTGGCAGCCAGAGTCCCCATAAGGGAAAAGCTTACAGATTTCTGCAGGGTGGCCATTTCAGACAACGCCAACTTGAGCAATCAGCAGCTAGGGTAAAAGAACCTGGAATCACAAAGCAAGAACGTACAGAGAAAAAATTAAGTATCAAGAAGTATCACAACAAGCAATCCAATCATACTAAGCTTGCTGAAACACTTACCTGTTTCAATGATTCTGCTTGTGATGGAAAGGTAGAAGCTGCTGCTTTTATAGCCCTAGGACACCAAATTTTTTTATTGTAAAAATATGACATCAGCAATTATCTAATTTCCAGTGCTGTCTTCTGAGAACTACCTAACCACTGTAGGAGCCCACAGAACGCCACCTCCCATCCTTCCCACCTTGATATGCAAGTGTTTCCCTAAGACGTCACTGTTAGGTCCCAGAGGGTGTTTTATAAGTAAATCCTAGAAATTTTCTAAACCTGACATATTTTTCAAAGAAACCAATTGCTTTGTCTTTATAGATTCCAGGTTTAGTATAACATTTTTTGATTTCCTACAGTAACTGAGTACGCGTTTTGGTCACAAACTCCTAGATTCTTATCTCATCAGAGGTGGTCAGAAATTAGGACCTGTGTCCTATATCCTCTGCTTTAAAATAAACAGTAATGACATCTTGGAGATAATTCAATTTTTAAAAATAATTGTATCTTATTTTTCATGTGTTAAATTCTGAAGAAGACTTACATTCTAAAAATAAAAGTGTTGGTTAATCTAAGCACTGTTTTCCTCCCATTCTTTTATTTAAGTGATCATAATAATTATAGTATAATTGCAAATATATCTTAAATTATTTCCACTTAATTAAAATCAACATCAGCTTAAGTTTGGAGATATTAGTGTTGAACAATCTTATCATCGTTTCCCTGAACACGCAAGTATTTAAAGAATAGACATGTAGTAGTTTATCTTGAGGTTTTACTCATTCTAAACAACATACAACTCTTAAAATAATACTTCCAAAAATCTTATAACAATTTTTAGTATATATATGGATGTCTGAAGAGGAGACTTTGACAATACAGTGGCTACATGTTAACTTCAAATGATCAAAAATACGTTGACCTCTATATAACACCTGAAATCTAGACTGGAAACCCTCCCAAGGGGTGGGAGGAGGGGGCAACTGCACTGATCTATTGCTAGAAGGAATGTGAATTTGTGCAAATTAGTTCAATCAGATTTCTCTCCTCATAACCACCAAAGATCAGGAGAGTTGAAGAGTGGAAGAAGGAAAGGGAGTAATTGAAGAACCTTGAGCATTTTGTGAGATGGCACAGATCCAAGTGAGGAGCCACAGAGAAGCATGAGAACAGTGTGAGGACACAGCATTTGGGAAGGTGGCCTTAAGAAAGTGATGCCAAAGGGAAGGGTGGGGAATGGTAGGGAAGAGTACAAAAAAAAAAAAAAACTTGTTCCAAACATTTTCTTGGGTCTGTTCATGAGCTCAAGATGAGGAAACTCTTTTTTATCCAATTTCCTATTTATATAAGATCTGGCCATTTTTGTCCAGAACTCTATACAGTTATATTAACACTTGGGTTAAGCTAGTCTATATACTACAGAGGTTTCTGTTGGTTTGCCTAGGAACCTGATAAGCTTACATACTTTTTCCCCCATGGGAAAATAAGTTTTGACATCATTGAATTAGATGCCTTTGAGGGAAAAAATCTGTCTGTTTCATCTTTGCATCTCCAACCTTAGAACAGTGCTACACACATAGGGAAGTCTCAACAGGAACATTTGAACGAAGAGATAAATAGATCTGTGAAATTAAATAATTTACTAAATACCTTTGGGAACAGGCCTGAAGGTAATTTTGAGACTGCCTTTATAGTAGCCCGTCTAAAGTTGGGTTTGACCCGGTGCTAGTTGCCAGCTTCCTTGTTACTCCTGAACAGGTAGTAAATAGCTGTGAAACAGAAGTGGACTGCCAGAAAAGTGTAAGCAAGTCTTTACGAGCAGCTACATGTCTATTATTCATTGTATCTCCCTGATAGACAACCATTGATAAGGCAGTATTAATGGAGTCAAGATTTAGGTTTTAGTGAGCTTGACCAAAACCCACCAAAGTGGATTTGTGAAGTCACCCAAGGAGACTGAAAAACTTTTGTTATTAAGAGAGATTATAGATAGAGAATAAAACGGCTCCTGTGAAAAAATAACTGGAGACATACGTGTGCTCAATGACCAGGTCATAACGAGCCTTCTCTTGTTGTTTCCTTAAGAATTTTCATGCCTCCCCCAGAAGCCACCTCAAGAAAAGGGCAACCCCACAGTCATGCTCCCAGGCCCCAGACTTTCTTTACCCAAGGTTGATCTTTGATACATGCAGCAATCTACCTGGTCTAATGCCAGGAAGGACTAAGCAGAATAGCCAACCAGAAGGTAGGCTATTCTGTCTCATTCACTATATTAGCTCTACTATCCAGAACAGTGTCTGGCACATAGCAAATAGTGAATAAATATTCCCTGACTACATGAAAAAACTATTTCTCAACTTGTTAGCCAATGCCTGGAAATCCACAATTCCTCCTTCTGAAGTAGACATCTCTCTAGAAGAAGTAGGTCCTTAAGTCTCTCAAGTAAAAGGTTTTTTATTCTTTATACTCCTCAGTTCAACACACATGATCGTTGTTCCATACAAGCTGCCTGTCTCTCCCTCTTTCTGATGTGACCCTCATTGTTCTCACTCCCTCTGCACCAGATATCCACTGCCACCTCTATGCCTATCACAGTGGCTGCTCTAATGTGCTCGATATACCTTTCTGAATGTGTGTGCATCCCTGTAAAACATGAAGTGTTGTTTTAGTACATGTAGGCATTTTTATTTTACAGGAATGATTCTCTCTCTTAATCATTCATTTGGCACCGTGGTTTTATAATCTATCCATGTTGCTATATGTAGTTCCTCTTTCTAATATGGTATTCCATTAAATGTCTGTTTTCCCTTGGATGAGCACCTAAACCTACTCTACAGACATTGCAGCACTAAGCAACTTCATGCAAGTTATTTGATTCTATTTTTTAAAAATATCTTTGGAATATTAGGTCCCTGAGTCATAGGAATAAGTTCATTTACTTTTACTAGATACTGTCAGATTGCTGTCCAGAAAGGCACCATGGGTGTACTCTCCTATCAGTGAAAAAAGCTGCCTGTTTTCTTATATCTCAACTCACACATGGTATTATCCAGCTTTAACTTTGCCAGCTTTTTGAGATACAAAATGGTATCTTATTTTTGCTTTAATTTTCATTTTTCTTCATACACTTGTAGCCACTTGGGCTTTCCCTTTTTATGAATCAGTTGTTCACATCAGCTGCCCATTGTTCCAGTGGGCTTTGGTCTGTTATTGTTACTGTTGTTTTGGTTGTTGATTTGTAAGAGTGTCCTATATATTTTATGAATTACTCTCTTTACCATATGATCTCACCTATAAGTGGAACCTAATCAACAAAACAAACAAGCAAGCAGAATATAACCAGAGACACTGAAATTAAGAACAAACTGACAGTAAGCAAAGGGGAGGTGGGAGGAGATAATGGGGGGAAAGGGAGAAGGGTTTTCAGGAACAAATGTAAGGGACACATGGACAAAACCGAGGGTGGGTGGGGTCAGGGGAGGGAGCTGGGGATGGCTAGGGTGGAGGGTGAGTGATGGGGGGGAAATAGAAACAACTACACTTGAACAACATTAAAAAATTGCTCTTTTAGATTGTAAACATAACAAACTTTGATTTGTGTAGTTGTCCTTTGTTGGACAGAAAACTTAATTTGGATGTAATTTAAGGCATTATTTTTCATTTTATGTTTATACTTGCAAGGCTTTATTTAAAAAAACACTATCACTAGGTCACAAAGATATTCTATTATCTTTTACTTACTCTGTGGCTTGGCCTTTCACAGTCAGGTCTTTAATGCCTTTTTGTATATGATGGAAAGTAGGAAGCCTGTTTTATTTACTTCACTTAGTGAGACAGTTTTCCCAACACAATTTACCAATGACTCCTTTAATATATGTGAGTTTCCCATGTATGAATAGCTATCTCCAAGTTCTCTATTTTGTTGCATTGGTTTATTTATTTTTCCTCTTACTATTCTCAAGCCAATTCCATAATATTTTTACTACTGAGGTGTGTCTTTGTGTCTGGAGAGGAAAATTTACCCTTTTTGCTCTGCCTTTTCAGGGCTGACTTAGCTCTTCTTGGGCTTTCATATATATTTTACATAAACTTGTAATAAGTTTGTCAACTGCCTGGGAAAATGCAGCAGAAACTTTCATTCAGCTCTCATTCAATTTAAAGATTAATTTGAGGAGAATTAACATCTTTATAATATGAATTCATTCTGCCCAAGAGCATTTTCCATCTTTCTACTACTTAAGATCTTCTTTTATACACTTTGATAGTGTTTCAAAATTTTCTCCACTGAGGTCTTATGCATTATTTTTAATTCCTAGTTAGTTTATAGAAGAAATAAGATATTAACCATTAGCAATCACATTCACCTTGGTGTAAATGAGTTCCAAGTTGACTTGGAGAGGGAGGCTATTGGGAGACTCATCTCCTGAGAGCATGGAGAGTATGTCGTTTTTTTCAAGGTCAGTACAGAGGGGAGATAGAGATGCACACCTCGAAGAACAAAGCTAGAGATTGGGGTTTCCAAACATGAAATTTATTTCCCAGTTCTGTTTGAAGATAACCCTGACAGTGCCCAAAACAACTCTCTCTCTCATGGCCACTTCAGTGGGCTAATACCCTGCCCGCAAAGACACTTGTCAACCACAGCCACCTTTCTCTTTTTCCTGAAGACTAAAACTTGTGAATCTGAACTGCATCTCATCTTAAAGGGAAGACTATACCATGGGAATGTGTCATAATATAAATGATTCTATTTTCCTCTCTAGTAATACCAAGTACTGAAATCAATTTCAATTACAGAAGAAGGTACAGCAAACTCCTCACTACTCTAGTGCATATAAACAGAATTTGACATTGGCTTTCTAATGTCTGCCCTCCTCTGTCATAGATTTTTAAATATCTATAGGTCCATTCCAGTCTCTCATTTCATTTATTATTTTGACTAGTGAATAAATATTAAAAAATCATAATTCACACTTAACACTAGATATTCAAAGTCATAGTTAATTAACTAGTATCAGTGAATCTTATATCCTAATTCCCTAATAAGTTTTAGGATTATTAACATTTCTTACAACCATTGCACAGGTTAAACACTACTTTAGAACATAATTTTAAAAAAGTCGTATTTAAGACTCTATGTATTTGATGCATTTTCACCAGACCCTCTCAGTCTCTGATGGAAAAATTGTGGGCCAATAAATGTCAAGAAAACTAGGCATCTCTTACATTCTCATGACCCTGTTAAACTTTTTAAAATACAAATGATTAAGCACAGAACCAATTCACAAACGTCAATCCTGAGAAAACTGCCCGTTTCACTTTCCTTTGTCACTGTCCTAATTAAAAAACAGTGTGTGTGCTATAATTAGGATGAAGCATCACTAATTTAGGTTAGTTGGACAAAGTGTCACTCTGAATCAGTGTCAAGTCTGAAGTACACTGTTTTAAAAGAAGTGCAATTGTTTTCACTTCCAAATTCTTACAACCAAATAGACTAAGCCAATAATATCTCGTTCTATTTAACAAATATTTACTTGGTTTCAGTTTGAATATTTTACCATAGGGGTTCTTGGACTCACGTTTTATACTTTAAAACAATAAAGTAATAGTTAACATAGTAATTGTGTTATAGCAGCCTTAGGATTAATCTGAAGTGGGATTACTTCCAAGAGAGAACATTGGATATACCTAAATACTGGCTAGGGAACTGGAATTTAAATTGTACTCATATTACTTAATTATCACGCCTTTAGAGAAATTAGAAGTACCTACAGATCCTTGAATGAGTAAGGAGGGAATTAAATATAAGAACTGAATGGAAGTAGTGCTTGAAATCCTTAACACATTTTATAAATAAAAAAGCCATAAACAAATGGGTTTATCTATTAGAATGTCTACTTGTGTGGTCTAATAGGAAAAAAATATCTTAGTAAATTTTGTCTAGGAAATGGAAGAGAGACAAAGCTATGCATGGGATGCTGGATAAGAGAAAAAGGATCAATATGCTTTATTCTTTCATTTACTCATTCATTAATTCACTGTCACATAAGTTCCATAAGAGCACAGCCTTTATCTGGCACAATCCTTAGAATGTCACAGCCTTCAGTAAGTTCTAATTGGATGATTAAGTATATTACAAGCAAAGGTGACTTCATGATTATTTCAATGATTACCTTTTGACCATTTCATTTATAAGCTCCTAGTACAGTGCCTGGTATCCAGCAGGCATTTAATAATTGTTCTCTTAGATGAAAGGACAAAAGAACATTTCTTGAAAAAATAACTCTCTTCGTTTTTATCTCTTCTCATCTTGTCAGTGACCATCTAATGTAGAAAAGGCAAGTAATTTTATCCTCTCTTTGCAGCTGGGGAGAGTGAGATTTGTTTCCAACTTACCCAAAGCCACAAGAGTCATCATGAGCAAGCCAAACCAGGATTCAGGTCTTCTGACTCAACAAGTACTGCCCTTACTCCCTATTTATTTCTTTTCCTTTGTCATCCTCCACTGTCTGGCTTCTTCTTCAAATGCAGTGCTGAAAATCACTTTGGGTTACACATTTGATATAGCTGGCAATGAGTTTCAATTAAAGAACCTAAGTCCCATGGTTGACATGAGGTCCACCACATGTTGTAGCAGGGAGGCAGCCATCAAGAATATGGTATCTCGCTCTGACTGGTGTGGCTCAGTGGGTTGGGTGTCGCTCCTCAGACCAAAAGGTCATCAGTTCAATTCTCAGTCAGGGCAAATGCCTGGGCTGTGAGCAAGGTTTCCAGTTGGGGGCATGAGAAAGGCAGCCTATCAGAGTTTCTCTCCCTCTCTTTCTTCTTCCCTTCTCCTGTCTCTAAAAATAAATAAATAAATGAATAAAGTACTTTAAAAACAAAGAAAAGTATGATTTAATCCAGCTCTGCCTCTTGTTAACTGGATGGTTCCTACTACATAGAGTCACTGACATAATAAATGTTTAGGAAACATTAACTATCAACAATAAGGAGCCTCTTCATGGACAAGATATGGAGTAACCAAGAGAAAGTGAAAATAATCATAGATTAGCCAAAAGTCAGGAAATAAAGATTCTGCGACTTGACTAGATGTTTTACTCTGGAAAGACAGGCCAAATCTGTTGAGTGAATTACTGAGTCTTGTTCTTGACTTGAAATTTTAACAAGTCTCCTTTCTCCTTCATCTTCTGTTGTCAAACTGTCCTAAAGCCTTTTGCTTCTTTCTTTGAAATATCTCTTGATATAGGCCATTTCTCTCTCCAATAAATATATACTGACACTATCTTATATTGGAAACACTACCAGTGTGAGTTGTTAGAAACGATCCCAGAAAAAAAATATTTATAATATATCTAACAAAAGGCTCCAATTCAGAATATATAAAAAGTTCTCGCAAATCAATTAAAAAAGGACCACCCTGAAGAAAATATGTATAAGAGCTTAAACAGACACTTTCCAAAAGAAGATATTTAATAAACGTATGAGAAGAATTAGACATCACTGGGCATAAGGAAATGCAAAATTAAAACCACACACCTATCAGGATAACTACATTTTTAAAAAAGACAATACTGATTGTTGGCAAGCATTTAGAGTAAATGGAACTTCCATAAGTTGTTTGTAGGGGTATAAAGAGGTACAACCACTTTAGAAATTTGTTTTGTAATACCTACCAAAGCTAAACAGATACACACTCTATAACCCAACTGTGTAATTTCTAGCTATATATGCAACAGAAGTGAGTTTGTTAATAAGAGACATTTACAAAAATATGCATAGCAGCATTCTTTATATCGTGACAAGCCAAAAGCTCTTGAATGGGTAAAGTACACTGTACCCGCTTACAGTTTCAAAGTGATATGTGTAAACAATTTCTCTTTAAAGTGAGTCACTTAAATGTGAATTCTTTTTACTCTAAACCATGTAGGGTACAGTTTTACGAGAAATACATTACCTGTAACTAAACATTTGAGACAAATATCTCCCACACTGCAAAATTTTGGGGACAGGACTTTGTCTGCAGAGCTCCTCAGAAAGTCATACCAATGGTAAGAAAAGTAAGAACATATCTATAGAGAGGGGCGAGAGCATAATTTACAAAGTGTGAAAAAGATCTTCATATATGGGAAAAGCAGTTTAGAATTTAGCATAAAGACATTAATAGTAATTTTTTAAGCCCTCTCTCAAAGGTGCTCAGCTGACACTCAGTTTTCTTTGTAAGTCACACCTAATTAATCACTGCTTCAGGGCAATGAATATTCCCTTTTCAAGTTATGATACTCTACTGTGGAAGAGCCACAGGCGGGGTGGGCGAATGCTATAAATGTGTTTTTCATCTATTCACTCGTACCCTTTATTTCTGATCTTTTTGTGAGATATTTAATGCTTAGCTTGTTAATGTCATTATAAGATTTGTGAGATACTGTTCTTTTGTTTGGTTGGTTTCTGGTTTGCTGAATTCAGGAGAAATATAGTAGCCTTTAAATAAATTGTAAACATAACTGAGGGAGAAAGAATAGATACAGTGCAGTGCAGTTATACACTAGACCTGCTACACGGCGGTGACAGTGTACACGGCATTGCTGCACATGGATGACTCTCACAAACAAGCGCTGAGCAGAAGAAGCCAAACACACAACAATCCAACTCGTAATTCCTTTCATATGAAGTTCAGAAACAGGAAAAACTGGTCTGCCATGTTAGAAGTCAGAAGAGTAAACACCTTTAGGGATGGTCAGACACCAGTAAGGGGTGAAGGGGACATCTGGCATGCTGGTTATGTTTGGTTTATCTGGCTGATTATGTGAGAGTGTTTATTTGGTAAAAACATATTGAGCTATGCATTCATGATGTATCCATTTTCTATATGTGTTTTATAGTTTGACAAAAGGTTTTTTTTTAAGGGATTTTATTTATTTTATCTTTAGAGGGGAAGGAAAGGAGAGAGGGAAAGAAACATCAATGTGTGGTTGCCTCTCCTGCATCCCCTGCTGGGAACTGGCCTGCAACCCAGGCATGTGCCCTGACTGGGAATTGAACTGTGATCCTTTGGTTCACAGGCCCATGCTCAATCCACAGAGCTATACCAGCCAGGGTGATAAAAGGTTTTCTTAATGTTGTTATTCCTCCACATCAGCTAAACCTTTCAGCTGCAGGCCTATCCACATTTTCTCTAATTTGAGCAATAATTTTCAGTGCTTCCTCTTCGCAGTCTGTACTTCCTGTGAAGTGACCAGTGTTGGCCTTCACCCTCCATTGAGGTTTCCCCTCTTAGGTCATGGAAAAAATCAGGGGCACATTTGATTACTAGAGCTGACCCTGTATACACCAAATTTAATTTCTTCTCAACCCCAATCTCACCAACCATGACAATTTCTACAACGTAATAATAATTGTTAAATATCTGCCATGAATCTAGTACTGTCTTGGGCTTTGAGGGATGTGAAATGAGTAAGATATGGCCATGCCTTCAAGGACTTGATTAATACAATTGGTTCTATAACATTTTTTAATTTAACTGCTATTTTCTAGGCGCTGGGCTGGACATGAGGCATGCACAGATGAATAAGTTGTGTTTCTTGCTTTTGGAGCTCTCAGAGTATGATGGAGGTAACAGTTATTCAAAGAGAAAAATACAAGTGATAATTCTATGTAGTATTATTTCACAAATACAAATTACCATTAAATGAATAAAACATGTTACAATGAAACTACAAACATTACAATAGAGATGTCTGATTAGAAATTGATATTGAAACCCATTTAAAACTTCAAGATGTTGGATTTGAGTAAAATTTTAAATATTATTAGTTTTTGGACCAATTTAAAGACTGAAATAAGGGTGTCCAAACAAAGGGAAATGGCAGAAAAAAATGCTTGGAGACAGAGCTGGTAGAAGAGAGATAAATGACTGGTTTGATAAGTATGGAACAATGTGGAGCAGTGATGACAAAGAAGGGTGTGTAGGGAGGGTGAGAGCAGCTCTGAGCAGCTTTGAATACCAGCCAGGACAGTCTAGATTTGACATGAAGGCCAAATAGGGAGCCATTAAGGACAGTTGAGCATGGAAGGGGCCTGTAAAAGGCAATTCCCTAAAGAGGAAACCTGAGTATTTCCTGAAGCATGAATTGGAGAGGCAGAAATTGGCATCAGGAAGACCTGCTAGAAGGTTGTGGCACCCGGAGCAGGGGCCATTACTGATGAGGCAAGAAGCAATGAAGACAATGGTCAGCCTCCAAATAAACTCGAGTCACCAATGAATAAGATTTAGACTTAACACTAGTTTGAGATTGTAACGCTGTGTATTTTTTAAAACTTTAATCGAAGAAATTCAGTACAGAAAAAGCCAACTACTTAAAATGTTTTAAGAACTAGTGGTCCTTAAAAAGTAGCTGATACAGTGCTGGTGATGGGTTCAAATGATCTGACAAACAACTGGCATATCCAGACTGAGAAAAGTGCCATATGAAGGTCCCTGAGAAAGGCACAGCCACTTAGGAGGAAAAGACCGATGGAACAGGAACTGCTGACTCTGAGGGAAATCTAGGCCGGATTTGAAGGTCTCAGGCAGAATCACCAACTGCTGCTGCCGCTGAGTACATCTACAGCAGCACATATGCTTCTTGCCAGCTTTCTTCTCTTAATTAATTCATGGGCCCAAGAGGAAAGAAGCAGGGACCCCAAAGATCCATCTTGCCCTCAGATACCACTCTTCCTTCCCACTTCAACTGAGATGACAGGTGAGGAACCGACTGAAGCAGAGGTCAAATGGAATGGGTTGAGTGGGGGTGAGGGATGCGAATGGGAATGCTGGGGGCCAGGGAGACTATGCATTTGGACAGAGGCAAAAGGGAGTTGGAGGCTCCTGGATTGGGTCCTCATAGAGGTGGCCTGTGCCCCCAAGCTGGAAAACTGCTGGTGGAAACAAATACCTTGCTTGAGAAAGATTCTGTGCTCTCAGCTAGCTGTTTTGACAATTTCTTGATGCAGCCTGAGCAAGATCATGTGCTGAGTAAGACCAAAACTTTTCTATTCTTTATCAGAGACTTGAACAATACAGAGGCAAATGAGTAATGAAAACTGATTCCTTCAGCTTCGATGTCGAGTCCCCTCATCCCCACACATTGCCAACAGAGAGAAGCCCATGGGAAAGTGATTTACACTAACATTTACCCCAAGATAAGACTTTATCCAAATACATCAAGGAAGCAACCAGAAATGTTCCTGCTGTAGTAGGTAGGACCTTTGGCATGACCTTTTTACTCTCCCACAAACACCCTAGTCTCAGCCCACCATTGGTCTCTTCTCCCCACCCGCAATGCTCCAGCCCCACCAAGACCTCTTTTTTCAGGTTCCTTAAGAGTTGAGTTAAAGTTCTTTCCACACTTGGCATCACACTGGTCTCTGAACCGAATTGTACTGATCACCACTTAGATATTTTCATGCTGCTTCAGGCAGTCTTGGAATGTGCTCCTCCTGGGCTGTCAGGAGCTCCGCCAGATCCTTTGGGACCAAGAGAAAAGGAGGAAGTTAGATGATGTCCATATGGCTTCTGTTGAAAGGAAAAGAGATGGTTTGTCTGTCACACAGCTATGACACTGACTGGGTCATACTCTTTCTAGTTTTTCTTTCCTTTTCTCCATTAACACTAGGTCAGTCGCTTGCACTTGTAAATAACTATTTTCAGTTAAGATTGCTTTGAAGCAAAACTGTAGAGTAAAATAAGAGTGCTTTGGAACCTTCATCTCTTTCTTTACCATTTTACTCACCAATGTCTTTCTGCTTCTTCTCTCCGGTTCCCATCTTCTACCTCAGTCTGTTTTATATTCATACTAAGTCATAAATCATAAAACTAATACCATCTATAATTTTCAAGTCACTCTCTGAGATTTCATCTCATTTAATAATCATGATAACCTATCAAATTATATTATTTCAATTATCTACATATAAGAAATATGAGGCTCAGAAAGGTGAAATAACTTTCTCTGAGTCACATTGTTACAATAACACAACTTCGGGACCAATAAAGCATGTGCTCCATTCACCATGTTATGTCAGAGTGAAGTGTCAAGCTAAATGCATCTCTGACTACAAGATTTCAGATATTAGAGACTCAGGCAAAGGAACTATGTGGTCAACAAAGAGAGTTTCCTGGAATCCATGAAACTGTACCACTTCTCTTTCCTAAGTCACATAGTACCCTGTTTTTACTCTATCATGGCATATATCTATCTCAATTAAAATACCCTGGTTACTTCTTTAACTTCCTAACTATAGATCACTAGCTCCATAAGGACAGGGATATGGACAGGTCAATTTTTATTTGTTTCTCCTGTAATTCCATTCTCTCCCCCCCCACAACACACACACACCACTACACCTGGGGATGGCCTCAAGTAAAATGAAAAGACTAAAAAGTAAGAATTTGACTACACCATTTTCAGTAAATTACATAATTATTCAAACTGAATATGAAAGGTTTTTTCAATAGGAATTCTCCTCCTTACATGTGATGCCAAAGAAGAAGGACAGAGCCATGGGAGGGGAGGAGTGAACTACTGGCTTCCTCATGTTGTGAAGAATAAAACCAGCACTCACATGACCCAAGAAGCCTCTTTGTGCCCTATCCTTTGAGCTAAGGCCATGCCTAGAAGGCTCACTCAAAGAAGGTCCAGTTGGAAAGGATGATGTCTCTGTGTCCCTCAAGAGTTGTTCCATTCATCCCACTACAAGCAGGCACATGTACCTCTAATGTGCCTCAGTGGCAATGAGTATCCACGTTCATTGTTAATCTGCTCTCTCCACATCAGTTGCAGGACCATCCTGAAGACACACTGGATGAAAACCACAATGGCAACTACACACATCTTCTTTACTAGTTCAGTTCTCCACCTCTTGTTCTACCAGCCCTGGTCACCCTATGCTGACCCCCATGTTATTCAAGGTCTCCAACATTTCCTCCATAGAGACACAACTTCAGTGGAAGCATCCCATGCCCCAAACTTATCAAAAATTCACCTGGCCTTTGTTGCTCCTACCCAAGGTGGCACCACCTCACTGAGACTGTAGTGAACAGCCAATCTATACCTAGACATTAAGAGCTAAAAAAAAATCTAAATCCAAATAAGCATTTTGCAGGATTCTTTAACATCTTAGCTCAAAGGAATGACCAATGAGAAATTTGGCCAAAATGACAGGCTTATAGTGGAAAGATTTTGAATAAATGTCCCTTGGCAACTTTCTGTGCCTCTTACATGTGTATTGGGCTAGGCCTCACCCTTGACCCTCTGACTTTCTCATAACATTAATGTTTCAGTGACCTCTTTGGAAATATTTGTGGTTGGTTACATTCATCATAACTGAGGATGAGCAGAGTGTGTTTTGATAGTTTTGCATGATACCCAAGTTGATTTCAGGGACCTGACAGCATATTATTACCAGGTAGCCATTAATTAACTTCCCCAGGACGTCCAGAGGACCCTCCGCCAACATGTTTGCCTAAGGGATTCCCCTGTACCACCCTGGTGGTTTAGTATTCTCGACAATGACATAAAATGAAGAGGATTAGGGGAAAGAACTGGAAGCTAGCATCACTTTACCTCAAGAGCCACAAATGCTTCCTTTCATTTTTTTATACCCACAGATAGAATCAAAAGTCTACCTTAATCTTTTGAGATAATCCACTTTCCCAGATGTCTACATTTGTCATACTGTGTTGCTAGGTGACTTATTTCAGGAATTAGTAAAACCATAGTTAACCTGGCAAGAGCTTTTTTCATAATAATAAATTAAAAGTTCTGTCATTTTAATACAAGTTTTGTCCTGAAATCCTGACCTATCTACAAAGGACCCTTTCAGGGCTATGACAAAAAATCATTTCTCTTCACAAGTCATTATCTCACAAGAGCATTTATTGAGTGACTTCTGTGTATCCAGCCCTGTGCTAGCTCTCATTATGTAGGAGGAAAGAGATATAAGGGAAAATTCCTCATCATATAATCAAATTAGGGAGACAAATATAAAGAAGAAGCAATTAAGGAGCTAAAGTAACAAACAGTGTTGACATTAAGTATGATACAATATGTACAATTACAAATTTCTTGTTAAAATAATCCCTCTTTGTTTACCCCATAGTAGACAGATATAAATGCATTTCTGGTAAAAGTGACATCTAAGACTTGATGGATAAATGAGGAGTTAATGAGGCGGCCGGTATTGGGAGTGTTGTGGGGTGGGGTAGGATGGGGTGTGGTAGAGTGGTATGGCAGGGAAGTGTGAGGTATGGCAAGTTATTGGGCAGAGTAAATAGCATGTGGGAAGACCTGGAGTTGAGAAGGAAAATAGTGCGTTCAGCTACCTGTAGTAATTTCTGTATGATTTCATTGCAGTAGGAAGAGTAACAAGAAATCTTCCCTAATGTGCATATGGCTCACTCCCTCACCTCTTTCAGGTGACTTCCCTCTCTCAATCTCCCTCTCGCTTTTTAAAAGTAAAATTTGGGTTCTTAGCAATTGAGCAGAAGACACAGAGATTTCCCTTACACCTCCTGCCCTCACCATGCATAGCTTCCCTATTTTCAACACCTTCCTCCTCCAGAATGGTACATTTGTTATAATTGATGAACCTACCTGGACATATCATTATCACCCAAAATCATCCAAAGTCCCTCAGGTGTTGTTACAAGGCTCCCTCTCAATAAGACCCTTCCCCAAGTCATCTGGGCAATGACCAACACCACCTGGTGTATATATATTCACTATTTTCTCTTCATATTCATTGCATGTGACTCTGTAACAAACTACCCCAAAACTTAGCAGCTTAAGACATTTGTTATCTCATGTGATTTCTAAAAGTCTGGCTCTGGTCATTCATAAGGTTGTAGTCAAGATGGCAGGGCTGCAGCCAGAGGAGGCTTTGACAAGGATTGGAGGCTCCAATTCTAAGAAGGCTCACTCACAGGGCTGTGCTGGAGGCCTGGATTTCTCACCACATGGGGCTTTTCATAGGACCCGCATGACGTGGACACTAAGTTTCCCAGAGTGTGTGTGATCTAAGAGAGAGGAGGAAGTTGAAGTGCCTTTCATGACCTACTCTCCAAAGTCACATACCATCACTTCTGACTTAAGTCTACTCATTTGAAGTAAGCCACTAAGTCCAGCCTACACTTGATGAAAAGGGAATTTGACTTGACCTCTTGGAGGGAGGAGTATTGAAGAATGTATGAACATATTTAAAATCATTACATCTTCTATGCTTTATTTTCCATCAGGGCCTTCATTGCCACCTGCATGATACATTTTACTGATTTGTTTATTGCCTGTCCTAGTCCACTGGAATATAATCTCCAATGGTATTTTCTCTCATTTTATTTACTGCTGAATTCTCAAAACAGTGCCTAAAACACCTGTAAGTGCTCAGCTGTTGATGAAGGAATGAATAAATGGTTTGATGAATACATGAAACAAAATTGGAGAGATCAGCAGAGTCCAGACCATGGAAGATCTCCTGGACCACATCAAGGAGTTCAGATGTTGGGAAGAGGTCAAAGAGTTGGAAACAGTATCTGACATTTATGAATGTTGCAGGGGGACTCTTGCATCTGTGTGGCATTTGAACTCTATTCCCTGAGGTCCTTTCTGACTTAGAGTGTGGCCCATATGGTCATGGCACAAGCCCTCATCACCTTCACTGATGGAGACGCACCCACTGTACCCTCAGAGTACCACCTATTGTTGAAGTAGTCTCACACTTGGAAATTACTTGTTTTAAGTAAATGACAAATTTTAGTTTTGGGGGAACATTATTATTCACTGGTTTACAAAAGTCTCAGGCTTTTACAAAATCATATTATTAGAGAATAATATGTCCCCAAATATTTTAACAAAAGATACTTGCTTAGATAGGCTATGTTCTGAGAATGATAACCTGTTCCCTTTTTTTTAATTGGTAGCAATTGTATGACAAAGGGACCAAGCTAGAAAACATTTTTCCCAGTGTTAAGAGAAAGTGGAACACAGGTGAATTTTACCAAATATTCTGAGAAGAACTAACACCACCCCTTCTCAAACTATTTCACAAAATTCTGGAGAAAGGAAGGCTCCTAAACTCCTTTTATGAGGCCAGCAATATCCTAATTCTAAAACTGGATAAAGACTCTGCAAAGAAAGAAAATTATAAGCTAAAATCACTGATGAACATAGATGCTAAAATCCTCAACAAAATATTAGCAAACTGAATACAGCAAGGCATCAAAAAGATCATATATCATGATCGAGATAAGAAGAAGAAATAAAAGGCATCCAAATTGGAAAGGAAGTAGTAAAACTGTCTTTATTTGCAAATTTCATGATTCTGTACATACAGAACCCCAAAGATTCCACCAAGAAACTACTAGAACTGATAAATAAATTCAGCAAAGTAGCAGGATGCAAAATTAATATTCATAAATCAGTTCCATTTTTATATGCCAATAATGAAACAACAGAAAGGGGAATTTTAAAAAATCCTATTAACAATTGCTCCCAAAAGAATAAAATACCTAGGAATAAACTTAACCAAGGATATAAAAACCTGTACTCAGAAAACTATAAGACACTGAAGAAAGAAATTGAAGAAAATACAAATAAGTGAAAGTACATACCATGTTCATAGATAGGATGAATTAACATCATTAAAATGCCCAGATTACCCAAAGCAATCTATAGATTCAATGCAAATCCTATCAAGATTTCAATGACACATTTCACAGAACTAGAACAAATATTTCAAAAATTTATGTGGAACTATACAAGGCCCCTCCTAGCAACAGTAATCCTGAGAAAGAACAACAAAGTTGGAAGAATCATGTTACCTAATATCAAACTACTACAAGGCCATAGTATCAAAACAGCATAGTACTTGCATAAAAACTGACACATAGATCAATGAAACAGAATAGAGAGCCCAGAAATAAACCCACATCTTTATAGTCAATTAATATTTGACAGAGGAAGTTAGCACATACATCGGGCTAAAGATAGTCTATTCAATAAAAGGTATTGGGAAAACTGGACAGATACATGCAGAATAATGATACAAGACCACCTTTTTACACCACACACAAAGGAGAATAAATTCAAAATGGATCAAAGATTTAAATTTATATACAAAATTATAAAAATCTTAGAAGATAACATAGGCAGCAAAATCTCAGACATTGCTCATAGCAATTTTTTATCAGATATATCTCCCCAGGCAAGGGAAACAAAAGAAAAAATAAACAAATGGGACTTCATCAAACTAAGAAGTTTTTGCACAGCAAAGGAAATCATCAACAAAATAGAAACATATCCCACAGAATGAGAGAACATATTTGTCCATACATCTGACAAGGGGTTAATATCCAAAATTTACAAAGTACTTACATAACTCAACACCAAAACAACCCACTTAAAAAAATGGGCAAAGGACCTGGATAGATACTTTTCCAAAGAGGACATACAGATAGCCAATAGACATATGAAAAGATGCTCAACGTCACTAATCATCAGAGAAATGCAAATAAAAACCACAATGAGATACCATCTCACAACTGTCAGAATGGCTATCATCAATAAATCAACAAACAACAAGAGTTGGTGAGGATGTAGAGAAAGGGGAACCCTATCACACTGTTGGTGGGAATCCAGACTGGTGCAGCCACTGCAAAAAGCTGCATGGAGATACCTCAAAATGTTAAAAATGATCTGCCTTTTGACCCAGTGATCCCACTTCTAGGAATTTATCAGAAGGAACCCAAAACACTAATTTGAAAGAATATAAGCACCCCTACCTTTAGGTTCATTGCAATGTTATTTACAATCTCCAAGATATGGAATCAGCCCAAGTGTCCATCAACAGATAAGTGGATAAAACAACTATGGGACATTTACACAATGGATTCTACTCATCCATAAAAAAACAAGAAAGTTTTACCCTTTGCAACAGTATGGATGGACCTGGAGAACATTATGCTAAGTGAAATAAGCCAGTCAGAGAAAGACAAATACCATAGGACTTCACTCATGTGGAATCTAATGAATAAACTGAACTAACAAGCAAAACAGAGACAGACTCATAGATAGAGAGCAGATGACAGCTTGTCTTGGGGGAGGGAGGTTAGAGGTAGAGAGACTAAGCAAAAAGGAACAAGGGCTCATGGACAACAGTGTGGAGCTTGCTGTGGGGAGAGGGGTATAAGGGGACTAAATGGTAATGGAAGAAATATAATAAAGATTATATATTTAAAAAATTAAAGCCCTTATACTTCTTGGCATGTTATCTATTCTTTAATCATTACTGCCTGACAATGATTGATGAGCTTTATATATAAGCCCTGCATTCCTATGCAAACTAAACCCAATAAAAGCCCATTGAAAAAGACTTGCGGCCCTTCTCCTCTGAGAGATTGGCTACCTTTCCTCCCCAAGCAAAAAAATAAATAAGTATAAATAAATAAATAAGATAAATAAAAATTTTTAATGAATTATCTTTTAAAAATTAAAAATAAGAGAGATGAAGCGGAACAAGGGCCACAACAACAGTAATTAGCCAAATCATTAATTGATTGTTTTAGACAACACTTGCCCTCAGAAGATGAAAAAAAGCAAAATAGCCCCTAGAATAAAGCTATAAATAAACACTTTTCCTAACATTTTCTGCACATTTTTGCAGAGCAAAGCAAGAAATTTGTTGTGTTGAACGTGAAGGTCTCCTGTGACCCCGCCCTCCAGGAAAGACTTCTTCAACAGCCTCGTGCTTATCCCTCCACAGTTTTCTGTAGCTACGCTACCTAGATTATTCTTATGTAACAAAAATGAAGTATTGCTATACACTATTTTGTGTTTTTCTTTTTTGTGCTTTATTTTTTAAGGTTTTTTAAAACTCAATACATGCTTTTTAATTTTTTATTTTTCCCTTTATTTTTGTTGTTGTCACTAATACATATGCTCCATTCCCCCTCACTTTGCCTGCTTCCCACCTATGCTTTTTGTATCAAGTCCTGCTTAAACCAACTTAAAACCATTTCAAAAAAACCATTGCACTGCAGGGAAGAAATATTTTCTTTCCTTGGTGTCTATTATCATAGAACACTGGTTATCAAGTCTCCCAATTTGAATAGAATAAATAGAAATTACAATATGTGCAAATCAAAATGATATAACAATTCTATCAGTAAACCCATTATTTTTCCATGGGAAAAAATAGCGGCATAGAAACATTTTACATTTTGCAAACATAGTGCAAAAGGTAATTTGTTGCCACTTTAAAGCTGTTTGGAACTTTCTTCAGTGTTGGAAATGGTGTTTGTTGCTAGAACTCAGAGGACAAGAGGAAGTATATAGCTGAGCTTAGACGAGTAACTGAAGGCCTAGGAAAGGGTTACAAAGTTTTTTCTGGTACGTGATTTCTCAAACAGAGAATCTGAAAATAATGAGAATTTACTGTATGTGTGTATATATTAATAGAAGGAAAAGTCATTCTCAAAAGCAATCAGTCTCCAGTAAAAGGAGAATACGAAAAACAGTTTCACATTCCACATGGCACTCAAGTAAAACAAAGACCGAGTAAGAACCCCTGATGATGCGAAGATAAGATAATGGTTGACTTTGTTAGACCACTTTTGTGGGGGTAGTTGAAGCACGAACATGGTTGCTATGGGCTGGAGAATAATTGAGGTGGGGAATGAAGAAATAGAAAGAAGGGGGACAGATCTTTTGAGGAAACTTGGTTTTGCTCTTCAGAGGAGGAGACATGCAACATTGAAATGTAAGCTCTATGAGGGTAGGAGTCTTGTGCTCATTGCTGCTTCCTCTGTGCCAGGGACAATGCATGGAACATAGTAGGTGCTCAGTTCAAATTGTTCCCTGATCTGTTAGAGGCTAGAGGGGCCTTTGAGATCATGTGCCCACCCCCCTAACTTTACAAAGAAAAAAAAACCTGAGACCAAAGAGGCTGAACAATTTGTCTACAGTCCCATGGCTCGCTAGTGGCAAAATTATGGCCAGAAACACAAGACCTCACTCTTACTTCAGTGTACTTTTTTCCTAACCATGGAGCCAAAAATAGGAGAATGGAAGTGAGAAGGAGCAAAAAGTATTTGGCCTCATCACAACAGGGATTTCAGTATAGAGAGGCTGGGTAGGCTTCCTGAGTGAAGAAAGAAAATTGCAAAATAGTGTGTATAGAGTGACTCCACTTTTGTAAAATAAGAATAATGTAGCCAGCATACTCTTTGGGGGAAAATTGAGGATCACTAGACTGACTGTTGAAGTGGTTTTCTCTGCAAGGTGGAATTACAAGAAACCCTTGCTTTTAAGAGTATGTATTTCTGCAGTGTTTGGATTTTATTTAAGGGTAGCTATTACTTTTGTTAAGTAAAAGTAAAAGAAATACTTTTAACACCTATAGAGAAAAGTTCACCACTGTTAGAAGTGTACCATGTTGTCTAAGTGGATTAATTAGTCAACGTGAGGACAAGCCTTGTGAGGACATCTGCCAAAGCCCAGAATAGCCGTTGATGTTTTCTTCAAATGCCAGAGGGATCTAGATGGAGAATGGGAGAAGATACAATTGCTACTGCAAAGAAGGAGAAAGAGAAGGTGGTGGGAAGAAACAGGGAAGTAGTCCCACTATGGGAAGGAGGGGGGAAAGGGATGCTAGAAACAAACCACAGATGATCTAGGGATTAATAACATGGGCACCTACTGAGAAAGAAAATGACTCAGAGATTTGTAGTATGAAGAACAGAGAGTTTCCTGCCCCCTCTCACCCCCACCTCCTTGCCCTGCCTACAGACACACAGACACGCAAAAACAGCTCCGCCATGCTCTTGCTGCCTGTGCAGTTTGTAAATTAGTAAGTCCCTTGGAGCTAACTTCATAGGGCTGCTTGCAGATCCAACAAAGGGATGCACACAGAGTAAACACAGCGGCAGACTTATAATAAGCTATCATCGTGGCAGCTGAATGAAATGGCCATATTCATATTGCCTGCACCCTGGGGAAATTCACAGATTTATTTTATGCCGCCCGTCCATTTTCTCTTAATTAATTGCCATTCTATAGCATCATTTGGAATCGGGGAACACTGAGTGTATGTACATGTGTCCTGCCTGAAGACAATGCTAGAGGATCTCCCACACAATGGTTCTGTTTTTAAAGAACATGGCAGACAAAAGGTGGTGTAGGGGACTTGTTAACCAAAGGTCAGGGAGTACTCCCTTTGCTTTTCCAAACTCTAAAGTAATCAAATCTTTGTGAAAATCAGTGAGCAAAAACTTTAGAACTCCGAGAGACAGGCATCAAACATGTCTTTCAACTTAGATGCCATTTGGTAGTAACAGATATTCTCTGTATTGCTTTCTCAGGGCTCCTCCAGGGAGGTTCCTTTTCTGGAATTTTTCAAACATCCAAGTAGAATAGGAGACCACCTCCCCTCTCACCCTAACCCCATGCAATTCTTCCCCTGCAAATCAGAAGCTGTAAAAGAGCATCCACCATCCAACTCCAGGTACATAAGAGCTGCTGCTTTTTTTGCCAAGAAATTAGTGTGGAGACACCCTGCTACTAATACACTGATGTGCGAAAAGGTGAGACTTTTACTGTCAACAACTTTCTCTTTTAAGGCACTAAGAGGAGGACTTCCTTTCTTCCTTAAAAGAAGTGTCACAAATTATCAAAATATGCTATAACGTCTCAATAATTGAAGCAGCATGGTGCTGCAAGATGAATAGAGCAATAGAACATTAGAAAAGAATAGAAAGTTGGGAGTAAAACTAAATGCCCACTGGGATTTGGTGTCTGATACAGATAGCATCTCAAATCAGTGGAGTATAAAGATGAACTTCTTAATAAAACAGTGCTGGGCAATTGGGTAGTTACATGCAAAAAAACAAGTTATTAACCAACATAATACTCACCAGAATAAATCAAGTAAGTCAGAGATTTACTATGGGGGGGAGACAGAAGAAACCTTAAAATATATAAGAATATGCAAACGAATCTCTTTGTCACATCAGAATAAGGTAGGTCTTTCTACAATTCAAAATCCAGAGGTTATGAGAGAGAATAATGATGCCCTCAGCTACATAACAAACAAAAACCCTCTGAATGGCAAAATAATAGTAAAAATGATACACCTAGAGCAAGTCAAAAGTTAAGTAACAAACTGGGAAAGATATTTGCATCTCATATCTCAGGGAACATAATCTCTCCACCATATATTTTTCACAGAAAGGAAATACAAATGCCCTTGAACACACGAAAAGGTACTGAACCTCAGCCACAAAAACACAATTAACTGTAAGTCAGACGTGTATTATGAAACCATTTCTCATCTAGTAGACTGGCAAAAACCCAAGAGAATGAATGACAGCACGATACCAGCAGGGCAGTGGAGAAAGAGGCTCTCTACAAAGCTGGCTCCAGACTCTTGCGATGGAAAATTGACAATAATCATCAAAAATGCATTTGCCCTTCAACTTGGCAATCCCACTTCTGGGACTTTATACTACAGATATAGATGCATAAGAAAAACATTATTTGTACAGGTTTATTCCTTGCAACGTTCTTTGTAATTACACATTTCAAACATAAAGTCCATTACCTTAATGTCCTAAAAGCCCGCTAATATAGACTAGTTAAACTATGATATTGCCACACAAACAGAATACTATGTAGAGGTAAGCAGTCAAAAGTGTATGCTTTTTACATGTTGATATGGAAAGATCACCATGCATGATATTGTTAATAACAAGAAATATATCTTTGTTCCGATACCTGGCACAGAGCCCTGAAAACCCGTGTAGCTTCCTAAGCAATAAGGAGCATCTTTTGTTGTATCATTTTTTTTTCCCCTGTTCCTAACACAAGAGCTTCTAAGACCCTTGGAATCTCAGGAGTGAGAAGAATGTCTTTTTGTATGCTAATGAGGTGACTCTGATTTTTAGCTTCTGGATGTGGCCGTCCCCACAGATGAAGGAGGGATTGAAGGGTTTAAACTTTCAGCCTCATCCCTCGAACCTCCAAGCAGGGAAGAGGGGCTGGAAACAGTTAATTACCAGAGGCCAATGATTTAATCAATCATGCTTCTGTCATAAAGCCTCCATATAAACAAAGGTGTTCGAAGAACTTCTAAGATGGTGAATGCTTCCACCTACTGAGCACGTAGCATTATCCCAAACTACGCAGGGACCAAAGCTCCTGTGTTTGGGACCCTTCCAGACCACTCCCTATGTACTTTCTCGGTATGTCATTTGTATCCCTTATAATGTCCTTTATAATAAACCAGTAATAATAAGTGAAGTGTTTCCCTGGGTTCTGTGAACCATAACAGCAAATTATTGAATCTGAGGAAGGTGTCACGGGACCTCTCTCTATTTGTAGCCAAACCGAACAGCGGGGTATTCTGGGTAAGCTGGGACCCCACTACTTGCAGCCGGCATGGGAAACGGGGGCAGCCTCGCAGCACTGGGTCCTTAACCCATGGAGTCTGCACTAACTCCTGATGATTGGGTCAGATTGTTTAATGTGAAGAAAAACCCCACACGTTTGGTGTCAGAATTGTTCTGTGGGTAGAGACAGATCACAAGTAATATTACTGGGAAATTTGGTAAGGGAAAAATAGGAAGAGTGAAGCTTTTGTGTAAGAAAGGAAAATAAAATAATATGTGTATTTGTCTATATTTGCATTTAAAAAGTACAAGATGAGTACACAAGAAACTAACAAAAATGCTTAACCAATTTGAAAGGAGAATCAGACTGGATGGGGACAAGGGTGGAGATAAAACAAATAAATATAAATAATATATATATAAAATAATTCTATGTGTATAATTATTTTAAATTGCTCTGATTTTGAACCAAAATAATATATGATTTTGTCAAACAGGAAATTAAAATTTTAAAGAAATATAACATTGACACAAAGATATAAAGACTGAAAAACACCCCATGCTTCTGTCTCTTCGCTTATTGTTAACATATGAAAATTACATCCTCAGGTAAACCTCTGACCAAGCCTCCCAGAACTTTTTTCCACTGAAGGAAGGCTTAACACATGACAAATAGACAGGAGTCTCTGCTTATAGGATGGACTTGCTCCAGGATCTTCAAGCACAGAAAGTGATCAAAGGAAGCCTCCGTATTTAAAGGGAAGGCAGGGCATGGAAGTATTGGGTTTGAACTTGCAGATAAACAGACATTGCAATCCCTCGCCCAAGAAAGGGAGCCTAGGCTCCATTGTGCAGGAATGCTGAGCAAAGCAGCACTCCACAGTCTTGTGGATTCGGTCTGTTGTCTACTGCTTACATTTTCTAAGAGAGGCGATGATACCGTGGTGTTTAAGATCAAGGTGCCCAAAGTTGGGCTCAGATATAGGCCTCAAGTATGGGATGTGAACTTGGCTTAGTAACTCAATTTCAGTAAACCTCAGTTTCCTCAGCTGCAAAACACAGGTGATAATTAGGAAAATGATGCACACGAGGACCCTTAGCACAACTGGCACACAGTCAGGGCTTCGTAAATAGTAACCATCAGTGTTATTTGGCCTGTGCTAAAAAGGGGCCTCTTGTCCTGAATCTCATCAGGCAAAACAACATGCAAAGGCTTTGCCATTTTGAAGGAAGGATACCAAAAATGTCACTATTTCTCTCTCATTTTATTTTCAACTCATATTTAAATTAAGAGAGTGAAGCCCTCATTTGCACAGCTTCTACTGGAGCCATGAGAAGGTATGGGTGTGAGTGAGACAACACCTTCAAACAATCCTATGCTTAGTGTTCCAGGCCTAGAAGGCTGCCCCTCTGAGCAGCTGGCCATACGTGGGAGAAAATCTCACCTAAGGGTGGACACCTTTGAATGAGCTCAGTTTATCCTTTAAAACAGTTCAATTATTTGGCTTCTGAAAATCTTTTTAATACAGGTGCAAATAGCAGCTTAGCTTCCTCCCCCCCAGATTCATTGATATATTATTGGCATACAATGTGAGTTTAAGGTATGCAATATGATGTTTTGTACATGTACAAATTGTGAAATGATTACACAATAAGATTAGTTAACACCTCCATCACCTCACCTTCTGTTTTTTGTAGGGCTTTTTTTTTTGAAGTGAGAACATTTTAGACCTACTCTCTTAACAAGTTTCAAGCACATAATAGAGCACTGATAGCTACAGTAACCCTGCGGTTCATGAGAGCCTCAGACCTACTCATCTTATAGCTGAAAACTCGTGCTTTTTGGTCAACATCTCCTCATTTTCCTCGCCTCCTGCCCCTGGCGAACATTATTCTCCTCTCTATTTCTGTGAGTTTGGCTTTTTTAGATTCCACCTATGTGAGATTATACAGTATGTCTCATTCTCTGTCTGACTGATTTCACTTAGCATAATGCCTTCAAGGTCCATTCATATCATCATAAAAGGCAGGATTTGCTTTTTATGGCTGAATAATATTCCAGTGTGTGCGTGTGGGTGTACTACATTTTCTCCATTCATCCACTGATGGACACTTACATTGTTTCCACATCTTGGCTATTATCATTAATGCCACAATGAACATAGACATGCATATAGCTCTTCAAGGCAGTGATTTCATCTCCTTCCCGTGTATACCCAGAAGTGAAATTGCTGGATCACACAGTAGTTCTAATATAACTCTGTTGAAAACCTCCACACTGTTTCCCACAGTCACTGCACCAATTTCCATTCTCACCAACAGTGCATGAGGGTTCCCTTTTTTCACCAACACTTGTTGTATCTTCTTAATAATAGTCATTCTAACAGGTATGGGCAATTTGTCTTCAGTTGTTGTATTGCTCTTCAGTTTGGTTCTTCAATTCTTTTGTTCCATGGTTCAAGGTAACAATAATATCTGTATCCTAAAGGAGACTCAGTAAGTACCACACTTGGTGACTAAGAAGTGAACCACTACCCGAAGAAATCATTTCACCGGCACAGCGGTGCGGGGCGTTTATCGTTACCCCCTGAGACATCACAAGTTCTAAGAGGCTGGTGCTTATCTGGGAGTCTCACTTAGGGAGATCCAGCACACTTAACTCCAGCGGTATGTCTATGGCCCTTTTTGCAGCTTTGTGAGGGTGCCAAATTCAGTAAAACCTTTTTTGGAATCAATGCCCTTGGTTGGCCTAGTTTCACAAGCAGTTTGGCAATGCTGAGTTTTCAAAAGTCATTTGCAATCCACGTGTGGAGGGATGTTTGCCAAGTCCTTAGTGAGACTTGTTGCAGTGTCAGAGAAGATGGGGGGAGGCTGCTTTGATTTGGGGAGGCAGGATAGAAAGGCAATGAAATGAAATAGAATACCTTCAGGATCACACTCTGAGGCCCAAAACTCAATCAACCTCATTTCAAAGTCCTCCTCTGCCCACCACCAGTTTTGAGAACCTCAGAAAATTTCCATACCTCTCTTATCTCAGGATCCTCTCAGAAGAATAAGGCAAACAGTAGCATTTATAAGTTCATTCATGTAGAACATGTAATACAAAGCTCAAAGCTTCCATAAATAACCTGATAAATCTTTCAAACAGAAATAATAATAGTTCTTACTTCATATGGTTAGTGGGGTACTAAGTGAACTAATATGTGTAACACCCTTTGACTAGAACCGAGGCCATCACAAGAACTCAGTAAGCATAAGTGCTTCCAACACAAAGGCTCCTTGCCCTATTATGATACAAAATTATTATCTAATCCTACTTTGCAGAAGAAGAGAGGTTGATCTGGAATTGTAGTTTTAACCTAATCAGTAGTTTGAACTACATACATCAATTATTTGAGACCTGAAAAACTGGAAATTTCTTATGGTCCAACCTAATTATTTAATTTAAACCTCTTTTAACTTAACTTAAACTTTGCTGTCTCAAAGATGCAAGTGGAACTCTACCTGTTACAACCCAATCTCCTGTGTGATGTTGCAGGGTTGAGCTTTTAAGGACAAGCCCCTTAGACCAGGTACAGCTATCTAGGCCACCACTTTGGTGTTTATGGAGCCACCACCGGATGAGTAGTGAGTTGTGTCTCACCTCAGGCTCCATGGATCAACCAGCCGGGCTTTCCCCAGGCATGCCAAAAATATAACTACATGAAATGCCTAGTATGATTATCTCTACCAAGTTCTGCATGCTTTGCCACAACAAAGTAGTATACAACTTAGAATGAGATATTGTGATAGTTGTTTTTAAATAAAAATAAATACATAGGGGTTCAATCCCTGGTCGGGAGGCAAACAATGGGTAGATCGATCTCGATCTCTCTCTCTCTCTCTCTCTCTCTCACTTACTCTCTCTCTGTCTTTTTCTCTTCCTATTTCTTTAAAATCAATAAGTGTATATCCTCAGGTGAGGAATGAATAAATAAATACATACATACATTGGTCTAATGTAACACTTTTCTTAGACTGAAGTGATTGAACTATCTTTGTTTAGAATAAACATGGTTTTCTTTATTCTTCTCTAATGGACCCCTTTAGTTTTTTATTATATTTCAAAAGTCCAAAATATTTTATGTAGCTCTTCTTGATTTTAGAATCAGAATCTCTTGCAGTTGGTTTAACTTCCACGTGACTATCAGTTTGTCTCTGATTTGAGAGAAGGCTGCAGCCACCTGCCCCTTGTCCGTTTCTCCTCAGCAGCGGGGAGGAGAACGCATGGTCCTGTAATTAAAAGATCTGTGTCTGGCTTCTGACTTATCTCAGCCTCAATATTTATTACTGGCAGAAGAGAGACAACACTCATAAGATTTTTCAGAAAAATGAGTTCAATAATATAGGCAGAGGACAAGCCACATAAAATGCATTGATTACTGTTATTTCCCTTATAATAATAGCTAGAGTTTACTAAGTGCTTGCTGTATACCAGGCACTGTGCAGGGTCCTCTTCAGAGGAGCTACTCAATAACTTGCCTACGACTTCCGGCCAAGATGGAGGCATAGGTGGACATGCTGTGCCTCCTCTCCCAACCAAGATTAAGGACAACAAAAATATAGAACAACAACAAAAAAAACCCAACCAGGATGGAGGGAAAATTGAATTGTACGGGAGTCCCACAACGATTCACCCAGACCGGGAAGAGGGGCAGAGTCAGTGGCTGGCGGAGTCCACGGCTGGCGGAGTCGGGTCGTGGTGGGATAAGTCGTTGGCTGGTGGTCCTGGGTGCACAGTCACCCCAGGCGCACAGGCGGCAGTTGCCAGTTGCCGAACACAAGGAGTCCAAGCGGGGCTCACAAGGCGGTTGACTGCGGACACACATTCGTGCACACAGATAAACCAAGCGAAGACTGGCAGCAGGATAGACTGTGTGATGCAGGGCCCCAGCACCAGGAAGTAAAGCCTAGAAGCACCCATTGAAAATACTTGTGGGGGCTGAGGTGCCAGAAGGGAGGCCTAGACTCACAGGAGAGTTTATTGGGGAGACCCACAGGGCCTGGAGCATGCGCAGACCCACCCACATGGAAATCAGCACCAGAGGGGCCCAATTTGCTGGGGGAAGGTGGCTGAGGGGACTGGAATCTGAGAGGGAGTGTGGAGCAGGCGCCATTGTTCCCTCTTGGAGTCTGCCCTCATATCCAGCATCACAACCCAGCAACTGGGCTGCCCCGCCCTGGGGAACGCCTAAGGCTCCGCCCCTCATATGTAACAGCCATGACCAGACAAAAAACAAAACAAAAACAAACAAAAACAAAAACAAGGATGGCTCAAACAGGAGAACAGACCGGGGCCCGGGAGCTAATTCATCTGAGTGACCAGGAGGTGGTCAACCTATCAGATGCAGAGCTCAAAACACTGGTGATCAGGAAGCTCACAGAATTGGTTGATTTTGGCAGCAAATTAGATGAACAAATGGAGGCTACAATAAATGAAATGAAGAAAAACGCACAGGGAACCAATAGAGATGGGGGGAAAACTGGGACTCAAATCAGTGGAGTGGACCAGAAGGAAGAAGGAAACAACAAAACAGAAAAGAAGGAAGAAACAAGAATTCAAAAAAATAAGGAGAGGCTTAGGAACCTCCAGGACATCTTTAAATGTCCCAACATCCAAATTATAGGGGTACCAGAAGGGGAAGAAGAAGAGCAACTAGTGGAAAACTTATCTGAACAAATAATAAAGGAGAACTTCCCCAATCTGGCAAAGGAAATAGACTTCCAGGAAGTCCAGGAAGCTCAGAGAGTCCCAAAGAAGTTGGACCTGAGGAGGAACACACCAAGGCACATTATAATTACATTACCCAAGATTAAAATGAAGGAGAGAGTTCTAGAAGCAGCAAGGGATAAAGGCAGAGTCACCTACAAAGGAGATCCCATCAGACTGTCAGCTAATTTCTCAAAAGAGACCTTACAGGCAAGAAGGGGCTGGAAAGAAGTATTTCAAGTCATGAAAGTCAAGGACCTACATCCAAGATTGCTCTATCCAGCAAAGCTTTCATTTAGAATGGAAGGACAGATAAAGTGCTTTTCAGATAAGGTCAAGTTAAAGGAGTTCGTCATCACCAAGTCCTTATTATATGAAATGTTAAAGGGACTTATCTAAGAAAAAGAAGATAAAAAATAGGACAGTAAAAAGACAGCAAACTCACAGATATTAACAACCACACCTAAAACAAAAGCAAACTAAGGAAACAACTAGACCAGGAGCAGGAACACGGAAATGGAGATCACATGGAGGGTTAGCAACAGAGGAGTGGGAGGAGTAGAGAAGGAGAAAAGGTACAGAGAATAAGTAGCATAGATGGTGGAGAGAATTGAATGGGTATGTCTCCATTCAATTACTTCTGAGCCCCTCTCAAAAGCACAGGACAAATGTGAGTGCTCCCTCATGCCATCTGTGGCCATGGGAAACTCTGGGATACTGTCTTACAGCCTTTCTACTAAGTTCCTCCACAGGCCAGACTGTCATTTCTATTTCTTTGCCAAACGTGGGCTAAATATGTGGCAGATCTCCCAAGGTTTGCCACCTCTGTAGACTTTACCCAGGACATCAGGCAGAGCTGCCCTGGCTCCTCATAGATCCCAAACTAGTGGCGTGCTGATAAATGTTTGTTAACCAGGTCTTCAAGGGCACAGGTCTTGATTTGTCACAGTTTTCAGTTTCTGCGGGATAAATATTCCCAAGATAGCCAATTTTAAGCTACCGATGTGAGAACACTAAAGGTGGAGTTGGGAAGAGATGCCACGCTTGGCTCCCATGAGCAGGTGCAGCTGTCTCCAGCATGCTATTGCCCCAGACTCTCTGAATTGGGCTCCTCACTGGCTCCGTCAACCCAGGGCTCCATCTGGGAGAGTCCCAGTCTCAGGGAAGCACCGCTCCTCAACAATCCACCGGCATCCACCCTTCTCCTTCCCGTTTCCATCCCTAGTCTGGCTACTTTAGGTCTTTTGGGGGCTAGAAACATTGGCTTTGCCTGACCACAGAGTCAACCAGTTTTTCCAGATTTTTTAAAACAAAATTGAAAAACTTGACTCTCTACTTCACTAGTTATTCAATGGCAGGTAATAATGGCTTACGTCTAGTCCTGAATTGGAAGAGAAAATATCAGATTGGAGGATGGAGGTAGGAAAGACTTACTGTATCAAAATAATAGCTCACTACATTACAGAAAATTCACTCCCTCTCTCACCTCACAGAACACCTCCAGCACTGCTGCCAGATTATTCCCCCTCTTCATTCCCCACATGGCAAAGGCACAACGCGTGCTTCGGTGGATGCTCAGGCTGCAAATTCAGGTATGCAAGAAACACAATTTCACTTATTTTTCTCTATAATGGAAATTAACTTCTTTAGCATAGCACTTTGGCCATATTTTTTTAATTTAAAATATACACAGTCTTTGACCCAACAATTTTATTTATATATATAAATTATTAAATTATTAAATATATATTATTATTATAAATATATATAATAATTTATATATATATAAATAAATATATATGTATATATATATACACCTGCTATGGCTTGAATTATGTCCTCCCTCCCCAAAAATTCATATGTTGAATTTCTATCCCAGTACCTTGAATGTGACTACATTTGGAGAGAGAGTCTTTAAAGAGGTAAGCAAGTTAAAATGAGGTCATCCAAGCAGGCTCTAGTGCAGTATGGCTGGTCCTTATAAGCAAAGGAAAGCAATCTGGATGCAGAGGAAGACCATGTGAAGACACAAGGAGCAAAAGTCATCTGCAAGCCGAGAGGCCTCAGAAGAAACCAACCTTGACAACACCTTGATCTTAAACTCCTAGCCTACAGAAATGTGAGAAAATAAATTTTTTTTGTTAAGGCACCCAAATTGTTATGAAACAATATATTATGAAAGCCCTGACAAATGAGTACAATGTTAAAAAATAGTTACACATTTTTACAAGGTAGGTAGCTATGGGGCAGTACTCAGACTTTTAGAACTTGACTTCAAGTAATCAGAACAGCAGAGGACAGAAGAACAGAGCATGGAGCAGACACTAGGAACGCCCCTCCATTTGACCCCCAGTGTTTTTTGTGCACCCCACTGACTTCCAGCTGCGGAACCTGCTCTCCTTGGTCCGAGGGCTTTCTCATTCCTTCCAGGGCAGCAGTTGCCAGGGCATTGATGCAACTAATGCTCATTCACGTCCCTCCCCAGCCCGGTATCCTTCAGCCACTGACTGATGGGAACTCCCACCACCTTCAGTGCTGAGCTATGAGCTCCCAGAATTTTCCCAGCTGTACTAAGCTCCAGTTAGTTAGCATGGTAACGGTTTAATAATGCACTTGCTTATTGGATACTTCTCTGATTAATCTCCAGAGTAGACACATTTGCTGTATTTGTCTTCGATGTGAAAAGTATCTTCTGTCTTTTCTCTTTTTCTAGTTTCTCACTCAAGCCCCATTCAGGTGGGTGGTAGAATGGAGTCAGTGGAGAGAACACTTGAGGTCCGGACCAGAAGCTGTCAGTGTGCTATAACGCACCTGTTAGCATTGGCCCTCCTGGCCCATCGGCCACTGCCCTAACTTCCTGTCTCACTTGCTTAAAAGACTAAGTTAAGAGAATTTGTGGTCCTCTTGGCATCCCTCACCTTATTTAAAATAGAGCAGTTTCATAAAATGAGATAGAAAATAACATTAATAGTTGTGATTATTGAGTTCTATGTACCAGCATTTAATGCTTCACATGCTTACAATTATTTAATTCTCACAATAACCACTTGAGACAACTTATTATTATTATCCCCATTTAACATACTAATTGAAGCTCAGAGTAATTAGGTAAGCTGCCCAGAATCACACAATTAACAAGTTGGCAGAATCAAAATTCAAACTCTCATCTGACCCAAGAGTATAAGCTCTGTTTAAAATGAACACTTTTGGGTGTTTCTTTTTCTAAGCTTCTTTGTGGTCTTGTTAAGATTGTTAAAGAGATCTATTATAGGAAGCTGTGGAAATTGGCTTATTCAGCCAGAGGAAAATATGGTAACATACTCTAACACATCTGACCTTGTATCGTTGCTGAGTCTGGATTTGAGGCACCTTGTGAAGACCATGGAAAAAATAAGTTTTGGAGTTAACCAGTGCCTTAAGACCCATGGAAAACCAGAAGGCAAAGACAGGGCAAACATTTTTTAAAGCAAATTGGTTTAGCAGAGGGAGAAGTTAACAAGATTTGTTATATTTTAATTTTAATTAATATGAATAAAGTGGCTGCAGTGAATGATGCATAGCAGCGTGCTGGTGTTATTAACACACAAGTAAACACACATGCACACATAAACCCCACAGAGCGTATTCTGTTGTGACTTGGGTTTTCATTATTAGCACCGAGTAGTTTAACAAGGGGAACCTGACACTGGAAAAGAAGAGAAAGGCTCACTTGCTGGGTATGCTGACCTTCAGAGAGAAGAAATGGAAAACATTTGTCATAGAAAATTTGAAAATTTGTGAAGCATGAGTGGCACATGACCTTTTTCCTTATATGGAATTAGCAAAAGACAATTACTACATGTCTAGTAACTTATTTTGCAACTTGTGGCTGGTGAGATAAAGTGGATTATTTTCTGAAGAGACACAAGATTCATGTGTTGTGCATAGCAGAAAATATCTGTGCAATTTTTGCATGTAGTTTTAATAATGAACATAATCACAATTTATATAAAATGAGGGTCATCACATATTTTCCTAGGAGCTTCTCTAATCAAAAGTATTTAGCTTCTAGTTTTGTTTTTATTATATTAGTCTCTACTATTCTGTTTTTATATTTCTTCAAATTCGAAAAACAAATCTGAATGAAAATTTCTTTTCTTGGCTCCCATATTTTGATTCTGAAAGATGGGGAAATGTTATGTTCTTAGAACATGGATCGGTGATATTTTTAAAGTTTTGGCAGCTACCATTCACAGTAATTAGCTTATGATTAATTTAGCATGATTGTTTATGCCAGGTTATACTCTCTAATTAGTAAAGCACTTTAAATGTTTTATCTTGCAAAATTACAAGTTACAGTTTATAACATTATTGGTTTTTTAGGAATCAAAAGTGTGAGCATGGTCATGCAAACCAGTTTTCAATTTTCTTTGATTTCTCCAGAACCTTAACTGTTTTGACCTGAATAACTTTTAACAAGTACATCAAGTGCAAAGGTACTCATTTTGGGCAAAATTTTCCTGAGTGACATACCCAAACTGTGGCTATAATTGGATTTTTGAGTGTAAAGTTTCTATGTTTTCCCATAATATGTGGCATTGACATTTTACATTTAGTTTACATTTTCTTCCTGAAATTATAAAACTTTGAGTTTTAATTCATCTTTTCAAAAGCAAAAAAACAACTTGAAGCAGGATAGGAAATCTTTGATATTGGCTGCACATTCATTCAGGGACCAACCTTACTATCTTTCCTTTCATCAGTAATTATTGTGGGCCCTTTGTTTCCTCATTGTCTGACGCATGCCTGATGCATGCCTGATAGCATCTCCAATTCATGGTCACACTAATACAGTTTGCATACAGCAGGTAACTGATTCCACCTTCTAGAGTCGCTGAGTCACAACCCTGGAGTCACAGACATTTTTGCTTTACCACATAACGGAAGTAGACAAATCATTTCAGCACTTCTGCCCCAAACTGTCTCTGTGTGAGCTGAATGTAGGTCATCACAGATTGGGCCGTGATGCGAGATGCCACAGTTGCAGTGTACACTTCCTCCTGCTTTCCAGATTTAACCTTTGCCTCCCCAAAACACATCTTTTGCTCCCACTGTTTTGAAATTTGCCTTCAACACAATAGAACAAACATTTTGAACTAAATAACACTGGCTACGTGAAACACCTTTACAGTCCACAAGCTGTGGAATCATAAATCTTCGAGGTAAGGAACACAGGCTCAGAGAAGTTTAACCAGTTTGCTCAAGCTTGATATAAACAAAGCCAGTGGTTTCCAAACTACCTGAATATCAGAATCACCTGGAATTACACACAGATTTCCAGGCCCCATCTCTAGCTAGTTTCATGGGTGGATCATGGGTAATTTCCCTCTACAGTCTATTATCTGCTATTTGTGTCTTATTTTTATTTTCTAGATGGACTTCAGCAAAGAAAGGAAACTAAACCAATGTACTTTATTTTAATAAGTCGAGGAATATGTGAACAGTAGTGTAAACAGTAGCTTATCTTGAGCTGCCTCTTTTCTCTGGAGTAGATTTCATCAGAAAATGCTACGGAAAGAAAAGCCAAGACTGGACAGTGGCTGCCGTGGTAGGCCTATCAACTGCCCTGGCAGGTAACTGGAAAGAAGCCCTGACTTACAGCATTTGCTTGTTTCCGTGGTATAAATACTCTCACCATGGCAAATTTCAGGCTACTGATGGTTTAATAACCTGCTCACAAAATTTCTAAATATTTAATAATCGGCCCAAAATTGGGTTCAACATACTATTAGGTTTAGAATGTTTTGGGGGAAAAACTGAACATTTCCCAGCATTATCTAAATTGCCCATTAGGTGGTTCAAATTGGTTGGGAACTCCCCCCAAATCACTCTGTTGGTCTCATGCTCTGACCCCCAAGGGTGCCTGAGTGCCCTCCAGTCCTTATCTCCCACTCAGTTTCCAACGGCACGCTCTGATATAGGTCTGGGGCACGCTGATGGCATAGATGGGACTAGCAGATGGAGCGTTTAGTGCCCAGGTGGCAAACACAAGGCCCGCAGGCTGAATCCGGCCCTCCACCTTGTTTTATCCGGCCTGGCACCTTGTTCCTACCCAGTGGCAGTGCCAAGCTCTTGCTTAACTGTTAATGAGTAGTTACATTTATACAGTCCTAAAGTTACATTCAGCCCTTTGAAGGCAACCAAGAGGCTGATGTGGCCCCCCAGTGAAAATGAATTTGACACCCCTGGCTAGAGGAAGAGAAGTGGATGGCATCTTTAGTAGTAGGATGACTGCTCTTTCCTCCTTACTTGCTTATAGCAGGGGGAGTCCAATAGGAGGGCTGCGCTCCACTTGAGAGAGGTTCTATCCTTGACAGGCCTGTAAGACCAGGGTGAGAAGAAACACAAAATACATCGTGTTTTTAACTTGAGAGAAAAAAAAAAAAAAGCTGAGCCTTTCTGTGTCCACTCACCATAGGAGAAAGACACAGTCAAAAGCAAGTGCAGGGTCAACATTAATGTGAAGCTGAGCAGCAAAAGGCTGGAGATACCACTGGCCCACTTTTAATTCATGAGTTACACTGGAGAAACAGAATGGCTTCTCAAAGCTCCCAGGCCCAGTGGGGCACAACCGGAGCTAGTCCAATGACAGAGACTATTTGTTCCCCAAGTAGCCTTTGTGCACCAGACTCATCAAGGGAAACTGAGCAATGATGGCGATTTGGCACAGTGTGGGCCTCTGGGCACACGCTACCACGCCCAATGATACCACATGTAAAAAGTATCAAAAACACATTCCAAAACCAAATACATGTAAGTGATTCTAGGATCACTTATATTTTAGATTACTTCTTTGGTAAACTTTCAGAAGTCAGGATAAATATTTTCTGAGTATTTGTATCATAACAAAGGCATAAAATCCATCCTTGAGCTCCCTGGGTAGCCAAACACAACACTGCTCTGAAAATAAGGACAATTCATGTTCAGTGTTAGCTCAATTTCAACCCGATTGAACCTGTTTGTACAATATATGTACATGCCCGTATACTCTTTTTTTCCTGACTAGAAAGGTAGGTGTTTCATTCATCTTCTAAGAAGGCAAAGTTAAAATTTTAATTCCCAATGAATCAACCAGAGAACTGAATCACAGCAGGACTCTCACAACCAGCCACAAGATCTTGGTCCAGTCATTTAATCTGAGAGTGTTTTCTCATTAGTAAAATGAAGATATTTATGCTTAAATCTGAGGGTAAACTTTTCTACCATGTACTAAGTAAATGTTCTTTGTCCTTAATTCTCAAAGTCATCCATCAGGGGATTTTAAGAGTTCAGATTCCCAGAGATCCAGGGATGAGAGCGGAAATGAACATGCGGTCTCTGTATATGCATATTTTGTGCATTTTTACCTGGTTCCTCAACCAGGGACACGTAGGAATCTCAGCCTGTAGGGTACAGATGGAGGGAAGGATAACCTAAGGTGGTAGGTTTGTGCACTTTGGAAAAACTTCCATTGTGATTCTCATGTTCTCTCCCCAGTCCAGCTTGTGAAATACCAATTTCAACAAAAATTACCACCAGTGCATAATATTGATTTGGGTATATACTGTCCAGAGGGACGGAATGAACAGCAAAAGGAGATGAGGAAACTTTTAGGATAATGGAAATGTAATGTTTCTCGGTTGTGGTGCTGGTTTCACAGATGTATATATTCTTTCCACACTCATTGAGCTCTAATTTTTTCAATGATTGCAGTTTATTGTACATGAAAGTATACTTTAATAAAAATTGATTACAACATTGAATTAACAATCCTAGCTTCTAAATACCAACAAATCTCACAGAATATCTCTCAAGTAAACTACTTACCCACCGATTCAGGTGCATGTCCTTTGAATTGCTCTATAGTGTAATAATAGAACAATACTCACCCCTCATCACTGTTCTCTCCCCTTGGGCCACTGAGCACGGCTTTTGAGAGGCAGCAAGTAGTATGCTGCAAGGATTTACTGTCATGCAGACACTGGGGTAATGGCCTCAACCTCATGAGAACCACACCATAATACATCTACCACCCAATACATCAAGTTCATGTGGAGTGACTTATTCCAGCAGGACAACCCAGACTTTACAGTCTTAAGTAACATAAACCAGGAGTTACGCGCAGTTCCCAGCAAGCTAGCTATAATTCCTTCCTTTACTGTAGATCAGTGGTCAGCCATAGAAAACTCTGCCCTAACCAACTTTCAGTCCCTAATTTACTTTCCAATATGCCTCAGTATATATTGTACAGAAGCTGAGATGATTTGTATTCTAAAATCCAATTATATACTAATGTCTAACTTTTATTTCCATCTTTAGTGCCTTGGTAACTTTTTTTTAAATCAACAAACTATTTTAAAACATCAGTGGAATGTAAGCAAATACTTGTATGCCCTCAGTTCTTTATAACCCCATGATAATGCTAATAAGATCTTTAGCAAACTATCTTACTGCAAATCAATGATTTTGTACAAGCACTTTGACCAAATAAAGCAATTTAGAACAGATTGTTTATTTGTTTTCTAACCTATAAGCATAAATAATGTTATTTCCGGTACCTTTTATGTACTAGTGTAAAGATTTTATGTATTGTTTTATTATGAAGTCTGTATTTTTAAAAAATTAAATTTATCATGATTTGCACGATAAAGAGTAAGAAAACAGAATATGTTCTATGAGAGAAGAAGTATAGTAAAAAAGTTTATGTTAAATTTTTTAAAATTGATTCTGCCTTGGAAATTCTATACTTTTCCTACATTTATGCAAAGATATTGTGGACTTTTGGATTGCTACAAAAGAACTATAACATTTGACTAACCCTGTTATGAGTAGAATGTTTCTAAAAGATAATTACATTTTCCATGTAATAACATTCTGGAGAAACCAAACACTTGAAATAAACAGAATTGAAATACTTGATTTTTATTTTGAAATGTCTACAAAGTTTTACTTTTCCATTATACAAATACTTTTCCAAAATTCAGACATTATTCAAATGTAAGCCAGTCCTCATACAAATAGAATACACACAAAGATAAAAATATACATATTCTTTCAGCAAACTTTGTTACATAAATAAGAAAAATATATACAGCTGGTCTTTTAAATCTAAGGTAAAGTATCTTTACATTGTAACCACATACAGAAGGTACTAAAAAACACTACAGAAAAACTTAAAAGCACAAAAAATTCATTTTATGACATCTACAATTATAAAGATAATAGAACTAATCTTAGGGAAATATATACGAGGTCTGTCCAGAAAATGTCCAGCCATTGTTAATATAAAGAGAACAGTTTTAGCAACATCAATGTAACCAGGCAGCCAAGGAGAGTGGACTGGAGTGCGCATGTGTGAACAATGATGACCTCACTGTGCTAGTCAGTGGGGGTAACTGACTCCATTGAGTGAGCATGTGTACTGCGTGGCCATCACATTCAAAATGACTGAGCAAGTAGAGCAATGAATCTACATCAAATTTTGCAGTAAGCTTAACATTCCTCAGCAGAAACTATTTGGATGATTCAGAAGGCTTTCAGGAACACTGCAATGAGTGCAATGCAATAAAAGCATGGCACAAATGCTTCAAAGATGGTCGAGAATCTGTTGAAAGTGATCCACATTCTGGAAGGTCTGCAACAAGCAGAACACCTGAGAATGTTGAATGTGTGTGGGCTGCAATCAACAAAGATTGGCAACTGACAATGTAAGAACTAAAAGCTGATCTGGGGATTCCCAAGACTACTGGCTTTTCCCAAAACTAGAATCTCTTTTGAAGGGGAAGAGATTTCAGACCATCGATGAGATCCAGAAAAATATGATGGGGCAGCTGATGGCAATTACAACAAAGGATTTTGCAGTCTTTTGAACAGTGGAAGGAATGCTGGGAGAACTGTGTGAGGTCCTCCCCTACTTTGAAGGGGACTGAGGCATCATTGTCCTATGTACAATGTTTCTTGTATCTTGTACCTTCTTCAATAAATGTCTCTATTTTTCGTATCACATGTGGCTGGATACTTTCTGGACAGACCTTGTACTTCATATTGGGATCTTAATTTTTACTTCACTTCGTTCAAAATATTCTCTAGATAGGTAAAATTCACGATTCTACCAGCTATCCATGGCACCTAATACAAAATTAAAACATGTGAAAGACTATGTAATCTATGTCTTTATAATTTGGAATAAATGTAGAAAGAATTCTTTAAAAGTTAAATTTGTATCAACATGTGTTAAAATTTTCCAAGTAAATTGAATTGGCTATTGAAAAATCAAATAATTCTGCTTAAGTGGGAAAAGTTAGGGGAAAAAACCCAAACACTTGAAAAGCCCTAACATAGCAAAGCTTATATGGAAAAATTGTGCCAGTGGTTCCCTAGCAACTCGGCCAGGTGTGTGTTTAATTATGTTTTGCCCCAGAAATTCTCCTTTCTTTTCTGAGCTCGTGCCAGAGTTTGAAAAGCTTGGAGACTTGAAGCTGCAGAGCGAGCAGAAATCTCAGATAATCTGTCCTCATCTGTAATGAAAGAATTATTGTCAGTACAATATTGCCTTACAGAAAAGCATCAAGCTTTGTAATGTCAATACTGACTCTGACAGAAAAAAGTATCTATTAAAATATAAGATATTAACATTTTCAGGATAGTTCACGGTAATTTTCCAAGTTTACCGTATTTAGAAACCAAACATTTAGATGTTAAATGGGCATTCTGTCCCCTTCCTGAAGTCCCACAATGTCATTACCCAACACAGCTTATTTCACTATTTCACTACCACCTGGGAACAATTCATCTTCACACTGTCCTGTCCTTTTTAGAAGTACACTGTAAAAAGCTTTTTAGAAGTTCTTAGAAATAAAATGCCAGAGCTTACCATGGTACTTACATAACATTTCTAAAATAATCTTACTTAATGTAGAAATATTTAACTTTAATATGCTGCCCTTTCATTATTACTGAAATTCCTCACTCTGAGTAATCACATCTATATAAGATTATTTGTAAACATTGTTCTTCCATTAAAAACAGAAATGGATTCAAATTGTCCAGATACTGCATTTGAAAACATAACAATTTGATTTCTAGCTTATTCAATTCTGAAAAAAAGTCCCAAATTTGCCAACAGGAAAGAAATCCTTTAATGTACATGAACTTAAAATACATAAATTATTAGTTCAAATTAATTTTAAATCCAAAATTTATAAATTCAATAGTGTCATACTTCTAAGGATTAATTAAAACTGTAATTTCAATTGTTCACATCAAGAATTCAAAATTCCTCCTGCCACTATTAGAAGCAAGTGAATTGTCATCACAAAAACTACACAGGAGGAAAGCGTTTCTTTTTCATATTTTTCTTGAGAGGTGAAAATTGATAAGAATATACACACATTTGGAAAAAATGATGGCTATAATGCTAGGCCAAAGTCCTGAGCCCCCACCTAAACAGGGTAGAAAACAAAAAGGGTAGGGACCTCAGTGGGATGTGAGGCTCAATTTCTTTTCATCTAACTGCCCTGGAGATAATTTCACTCTTCTCGCAAGATTTCAAGGATCCAGTGAAGTAACATCTGTGAGAGTACTTTGTAAAGTCTACAGTGCTAATCAATTGTAAGATCATTATACTATTATAACTAACTGTCATATAATAAAACCTCATACTTTTAGCTTGTGTTATGGACTATGGAAATACCTTCATCATTAAAGGCTTCATGCTGGGGTAACTGGAAATTGTTCTTCCTTGCTTTTCCAACTTAAAAAGAAAGAGACAAGAAGAAATTATCTTTCAAAGCTACCCAACAGTATATCATTTACAAAAACCCTTAGTGAAAGTAGGCTGTCAAAATTTTATTAATTTTAAATCTTTTATAGAAAACTATCAAAGGGTCATTAATTCATAATGTGTTTATTATTAACAAATATGTAAATAAACAATGGATAACCTCCTAGAATTCTTATAAATGATTATATTGCCTTTCCAAATTTAAAAGAATGTAGTAGGGTTCTGTTTAAAGATATAGATAAAATACACACATTTACAAATATGATATAAACCCACAGGAAAGAAAATGGGAGACAAGAACAAGTAACAAAACTTTGGAAAGCGGAAAGCAGACAAAGGGGAATGAGTGTTATTAACATACTCAAGCAAGTTGAATCCTAAGGCAGCAGGAGAGGGAAGCCAAGAAGCAACCATGTTGCTCCCCTAACGGCTCAGCATTTGGGAGTCCTGAGTAGCACTGAAGGTTGGAGAGACCCTAGGACTGCACCAGGAAACTGGTTGGCCAGTGAAAATATCAGGGGAACACTATGTATAGTATATGATTGCCTAATCACTGTGCTGTACACCTGAAACTAATACAAAATATTAAAAGTAACCATAACTTAAAAATAAAATAGAACCTCCCAGATTCTTCTTTAAATTTGCACAGGTGGGTGATGGCCCATCTCCCAAAAGAGAAACCGAGGTTTTGTCTGTAAAGGTTTATCAAAGCTACTGACTAAAGGATACCAGGTTCAACTGCAGGTGAGGGTGCCCACACTCAAAATAGCGAGGTTATATATATATTATCTTCTGAAAGAGACAAAACGTACAATCCATAAAATAAAAACAAGACACTGTACAAAAGGAATATGCAGTGTTAAAAAATTCTTAGAAATTAAAAATATAGCCAAATTTTTTTAAACCAGAAGAGGTAGAACATAAAAATTAGTAACCCTTTCAAATTAAGATAAAAAGACAGAGATGGCACACAGAAGACGTAGAGTAAGAAAATAAGATTGTGGTCAGTGTGTCCAATATCTGAATTAACACGAGTGCCAGGAAAAAGAACAGAAAATGAAAGGGGAGAAATTACTGACTAAATAATTCAAGACAATTTCCCAGAAGTGAGGAACTGAGTTTCCAGACTCAAAAGGTCTACTGAGTGCCAGCAAAATGAAAGAAAAGAAACCCATTGTAAAATTTCAGAACATTAGGTATAAAGAAAAGATCCCAAAAAGCTGGCAGGAAAAGAAGCCACATATGCAAGATCAAAATAAAAAGTGCACCCAATTTCTCAACTGTAATAGTGTAAGCTAGAAAAGAGCAGAGCAATGCCAAATTAAACTAAAGGAAAACAATTTATGTCCTTGAATTCTAGATCCAGGCAACATTTGGCAATGTCTGAAGACATTTTTGGTTGTCACACCTGAGGAAGGGGTGCTAAGGCACCTAGTGCATCACCTGTACACGTGTGGCAAAGAACTTGAGACATCTCTCACTTATACAAAAGTGAACTTGGGTACAGTACAATTAACTGTTCCAAAGCTGAGAGTCTTTCTACTTAAAGAAATTACATTAAGTTTTAAAACAACAGATAGCATAATTTATTAGCATAGAGTAGATACTTAGAGCCTTTGTACCTATGAGTGTAAGACTTTCATTTTAAAAGACAAAAAAATTAAAACCAAAATAATTACCATTATGCTGAAATTCTGGGTCTCTCAGAGAGCCCTGAATTCGACGAGAAGGATGCCAGTAGGATGAAGCACAGGGTGGAGAAGGAGATTGTCCAGGTGTGTTTGTTGGACAGTCTTGAGTTTTTGACACTGGAAGAGCTGCTGCAGACAATTTGGGGATATTGATGTCAGAATCTTCCCTCAAAGGCAGGGGATCGGCCGTTTTCACACCAGCAGCTGGAGAAGTCACAAGGGCTACCGCATGACCTTCTTTCTAAATGACCAAAAAATAAAATAAAATAAAGATATATACATATGTGTGCATACGTGGTCTGTCTGGAAAAAGTCCACTCGTTGTTAATAAAATAAGAATGCCCATTCAATATAGCAAAAAGAAAAATAAAATACCTAGGAATAAACCTAACCAAGGAGATAACACTATGCAACACTGAAGAAAGAAATCAAGGAAGACACAAACAAATGGAAGCATATACAGTGTTCATGGATCGGAAGAATTAATATCATCAAAATGTCCATACTGCCCAAAGCAATTTACAAATTCAATGCAAAACCTATTAAAGTACCAATGGCATATTCCACAGACATAGAACACTTCCAAAATTTATATGGAACTATAAACAATCCCGAATAGCTGCAGCACTTTTGAGAAAGAAGAGCAAAGTAGGAGGGATCATAATACCTGATACCAAACTGTATTACAAGGCCACTGTAATCAAAACAGCCTGGTACTGGCACAAAAACAGGCACATGGACCAGTGAAACTAAACAGAGAGCCCAGAAGTAAACCCAATTCTCTACGGTCAATTAATATTCGACAAAGGGGGCAGCAACATAAAATGGAGTAAAAATAGCCTCTTCAACAAGTGGTGTTGGGAGAACTGGACAGCTACTTGCAAAAAAATGAAACTTGAGCACCAACTTACACCATACACAACAATAAATTCAAGGTAGATAAAAGATTTAAATGTAAGCCATGACACCATTAAAGTCCTAGAGGAGAACATAGGCAGGAAAATCTCAGATATCTCACCCAGCAACATTTTTACTGATATGTCCCCTAAAGCAAGGGACATAAAGGAAAGAATAAACAAATGGGATCTCATCAAAATAAAAAGCTTCTGCATGGCTAAAGAAAACAGTATTAAAATAAAAAGAGAACCGACTGCATGGGAAAACATATTTTCCAATGATACCTCAGACAAGGGTTTAATCTCGAAAATACATAAAGAACTTACACAACTCCACTCTAAGAAGACAAGCAACCCAATTAAAAAATGGGCAAAGGACTTGAACAGACACTTCTCCAAGGAGGACATACAGAGGATCCAGAGACACATGAAAAGATGTTCAATATTGCTAGCTATCAGAGAGATGCAAATTAAAACCACAATGAGATACCACTTCACACCAGTCAGAATGGCCATCATAAATAAAGCAACAAACAGCAAGTGTTAGAGAGGTTGTGGAGAAAAGGGGACCCTAGTGCACTCTTGGTGGGGTTGCAGATTGGTACAACCACTATGGAAAGCAGTATGGATTTTTCTAAGAAAACTAAAAATGGATCTACTTTTTGACCCAGCAATCCCACTGCTAGGATTACATCCTAAGAACCCTGAAACACCAATCCAAAAGAACCTATGCACCCCAATGTTCATAGCAGCACAATTTACAATAGCCAAGTGTTGGAAGCAACCTAGGTGCCCATCAGTAAATGAATGGATCAGAAAACTATGGTACATTTACACAATGGAATTCTATGCAGCAGAAAGAAAGAAGGAGCTCCTACCCTTCGAGACAGCATGGATGGAACTGGAGAGCATTATGCTAAGTGAAACAAGCCAGGTGGTGAAGGACAAATACCATATGATCTCACCTTTAACAGGAACCTAATCAACAAAACAAACAAGCATAATATAACCAAAGACACTGAAATTGAGAACAGGCTGACAGTCACCAGAGGGTAGAGAGGAGGGAATTTCAGGGGAAAAGGGGAAGGGTTTAAAGCAACAAGTATAAAGGACATATGGACAAAAACTAGGCGGGGTGGAAATGGGAGGGACATGAGGAGGGCTGAGGTGGTGGGCTGGTGTGGGAGTAAAAAACAGAAAACTGTAGAACAACAACAATTAAAATTTAAAAAAAAAATTTAAATAAAATAAAATAAGAATGGTTTGTGCCACATCAATGTAACCTGGCAGCCAAGGAGAGTGAACTGAATGCACATGCATGAACAGTGATGACTTCACTGTACTAGTCAGTGGGGTGGTAGACACTGTTGAGTAAGCGTGTGTACTGTGTAGCCAGTGCATTCAATATGACTGAGAGAGTAGAACAATGAATCTGCATCAAATTTTGTGTTAAGCTTGAACATTCCTCCATGGAAACTAGGCTGCAGCTATGGGCAACTGGTGAATGGCAGTTTCATCATGACAACACGCCTGCTCATGTACCAAATTTCGTGTGGAGTTTTTTGGCAAAACAATAAATACCACAGGTGACTCAGCCACCTACAGCCCAGATTTGGCACTCTGCAACTTTTGGCTTTTTCCAAAACTAAAATCACTTTTAAAAAGGAAGAGGTTTCAGACTGTCAATAAAATTCAGGAAAATACAATGGGGTAGCTGATGGCAATTAGGAGAACTGTGTGAGGTCCCAAGGTGCCTAATTTGAAGGGGACTGAGGCATCACTGTCCTGTGTACAATGTTTCTTGTATCTTGTATCTTCTTCAACGAATGTCTCTATTTTTCATAGCACATGGCTGGATACTTTATGGACAGATCTCCTATATAACTAAACCAAACATTTAAATGCACACAAAAATATGTTGTTATAAACACAGCAGGAGAAAATATAGGTAAAATTTATGTAACCTCCATGTGGAGAAGATTGCATAAGCCTAACAACCAATACAGATAAACAAATTCAGCTATATAAAAAAACATACAAACATTAAAAAAAATAAAAGAAAAATCAAACTTCAGGAAAATATATAAATTAGATGACTGATGATTACTACCATTGCTACATAAGTATTTCTTTTAAAATAACAAGAGATAAATCTAATTAAAAAGTCAATTTCAATATATACAATTCATATATACACAAAATATAAATGTCAAACATTCTACTTCATTTATAATCAAATAATTTCAAAACAGAAGTACTGAGGTACTACTAGTTTTTCACTTCCAAAATTACAAAGATTACTTTCTGAAAAAAACAAAATACCCAGAGCTGGCAAGAACGTAGGAAAATTGGCAAGACCGTGTTGGGAACAGTCATTTGGGGAGCCGACAAAACATGGCAAAAGCCTTAAAACTTTGAATTCTTTGACCATACAATAACACTTAGGGAGTATTTACACAAAAGAGGACAATAAGAGCACAAACAAAAATGTAGCTAAAGGATTTTAAAATAGGAAAATTAAGAAATAACAACAGGCATACACTTTTAAAAAATTTCATTCCTGGTTGGTGTGGCTCAGTGGATTGAGTGCCAGCCTGTGAAACAAAGGGTCACCAGTTTGATTCCCAGTCAGGGCACATGCCTGGGTTGCAGGCCAGGTCCTCAGTGCGGGGCACACAAGAGGCAACCACACATTGATGTTTCTTTCCCTCTTTCTCCCTCCCTTCCCTTATCTAAAAATAAATAAGTAAAATCTAAAGAAAAAGATTTCAATAAGCATCTACTTAAAACAACTAAAAGTACAACTACAGACTGTATATCATATTATTAAAAGTTATATAGAAATGATATTTAATTAGATGGGAAGTATGTTCACAATACACTAGTGAGAAAAAATAGATTATAAAGCCTTATCTACAGTATAATAAACAAATACACTATGTACCTAAATAACTCAAAAATTCAACAGTGGATGTCTATGAATAGTAGGTGTGACATCATTTATTTTCTTTCTTATTGTGGTATTTTTTTGTTTTCTACAATAACATTACTATCCTAAAAGTTCCCACACAGTTTTACTTTTTAAGAAAATATAAACCAGTAAAATCAAATACACTTTAGTTACTAACTTTGTTGCCTTTAGTTACTAACTTTGAGTTTATCAATGCAATATTTAAGACACTGCTTCTGACCTTAGGAATCATTTTCTGCAATTAAAGAGCTTACTGCTTCAAAGTGCAGATAGCCTAAGGTCTTATCCAACAAACATATATTTTTACATCAAGATCTAAGATAAAAACCATAAATCTTCTTGCTTCCTCTTTTAGCTATATCACTTAGGAAAATTGTTCTTTGATTTTATATATATATGTATAAATTTTATATTTGTGTATATATATATATAATTTGAGATTTCTGTCAAATTGGTTTTACTATTATTAAAAAGACTTGAATAAAATCTGTATAATATTTTAAACACAGAGGGTTTCCAGGTTTAATTTAACTGACTTTGTGATCTATTTTTGAGCTTAAAGCCCCCTTATTGGTCTCAGTGCTTCCACTCACCCCCAATACAGTCTATTCTCCACTGAGTAGTGAGTGATGATCTTTACTGTTTAAGTCAGAGATTTATATTTGCTTTGTTGCTTCCAATCCTCCAAGGCCTTCCCAGTGCCATCAGAATAATATCCCCACTCCTTACGCATCCTCCCTTTTCCATCCTCATTCCCTACCCTTGCTTCTTCCCTCTCCAGGCTCCAGTCACACCAGCCCTCTCACTCTAAAATCTCTCGCTGTTGTATACTTGGACTTGCTGATTTTTCTACCTGGAAAACAATCTGTGCCCCAGATCTCTGTGTGGGCACCTCCCTCATTAGTCAGGTCTTAGATGAAATGTCACCTCCTCAGAGGTGCCTATCCTGATGGCCCAAAGTAAGGTAGCCTCATCCACCCCTTGGAAATCACTTGTGGTTTCATTTAACTCACAGCACCCACTACTACCTGGAATTGTCTTTCTTAAAACTTATTTGTCTATTTCTTCCAATTAAAAAAAGCAAGCTCCATAATGGTAGAAACCTCCATCAGGAATTTTGTCCTGATTACCAATGAATCTCTAGATAAGAGCACCTTAAACACTGAGCTGAATGAATGAAAATGAAACTCCTGATACTCCCCTCAAAAGACAGGTCCTGTCCAGCGTTCTTACTCAGTATGTAGCACCCCTTGTCAATCCTTCTGGGTAAGCCAGAAACCCAGAAGTCATTCATGGTCTCTCATCCCCTATTACCCAATCCAGCAATAAGCCTTCCCATTGTTCCCCCATATACAATTCTTCAGTTTCATTCACTTCTATCTATGCCCACCCTCCTCAGCTCAAACTATCCACATTTCCTACCTAGACTACTACAATGGCCTTTTTTGCAAGTATCCACAGTCTACTCTCACCTTCTGTGGCAGCCAGAAAGATCTTTAAAATATTTCAATGGCTCCCCATTGCTCTGGAGATGATGCAGAAATTCTCAATAGAGCTGTCTTTTCCAGCTTCATCTTGTACCTGCTCCCTGCCACACTCCATACTGATCTGTTTCTTAAAACCCTGCATTGTTTCTCTCTATGGAATCTTGGCACATACTATACTTCTCCCACTCTTTCACCTGGTTAGCTCTTCCTCTTCCTTTATTATCTCAGCTAAATTATGACTCCCAAGAAGCTTCCTGACTCCTAGGACTATGCCAATTCCTTCCAGAATAGCACTGTATAGTACTCTGAAACTCTTATTAGTTTTTTTTTAATTAAATTTTATTTTAATTGTTGTTCTTATACAGTTTTCTGTTTTCTACTGCCATCCCATCCCTCCGCCCCAGCCCTCCCCAGCTCCCTCCCATTTCCACCCCCCCTAGCTTTTGTCCATATGTCTTTCATACTTGTTGCTCTAATCCCTTCCCCTTTTCCCTGGATATTCCTATCCCTCTCCTCTCTTGTTCTCAATTTCAGTGTCTTTGGTTATATTATGCTTGTTTGTTTGTTTTTTTGATTAGGTTCCTGTTAAAGGTGAGATCATATGGTATTT
>PVKU01008396.1:0-74390 GCA_004027475.1 Anoura caudifer
AATTAGAGACAAGTGTACTTGAACAACAATAAACGAATGAAAAAAATTTTTTTAAATAAAAAATTATTTAGAGATTTTTTTTTTTTTTTTGCTCTTTTGAATTGCATTTATGGCTTCCCATCCCAACACAATCACTATCCAAGAGTCTTCTGATATAGGAATAAGATTTCATTTTTTTAAAGATTAAAATGGATCTTCTCAAAAGATCAAAAAATTATGCATTAGGTGATTTTTTTTTAACCCACAGACTTAGCCCCTCTTTTGGTCTCTTGCAGCTTACTAAATGAGGTGATGTCCTTGGAGGGCCAAATTGGAAATCTGGAGTCACACCAGGACCTTGACCCCGATCAGGGGGCAAACATCGAGGTGAGCTGGAGGCTTGGAAGGGACAGTCTGGGAGGTTGTGGGGACTCTGACACACCTTATGCTGCTTAACAGGTCCTAATAAGGATTAAAAGCCATTTTTTTGTCACAGGGAGGAAGGCGACCTGGTGGTCAGTTCTGAGCACCTTTCACCTGCATGCCACCATTTCTGTTCTCCGGTGACATAAAAAGGCTAGACTTTCAAATTCTACCTAGAAAAATCATTCAGACAAATTTGATAGGTTTATATCTTGATGCCATCTTACGATAATGATGAGTTACTTAAGGGAACACTCTTCATCTTTGTATCCCAGCACCTAATACTACAAAGATGGTCAGTAAATATGTATTAGTGAAGAATGTAAGAGATACTTTTGTATCTGTCTTTGCTTCCTTCATGAAGACTTCTTGTGTTAGTTTTCATTACCGCCAAAGTTCTCCTCTCGTTCAGTCTTCTTACATCTCTTAGAAACTCTCTCCTGAGACAGGTTTAATTTTTCCCCTCATAAAGAGCCACGGAATGTTGTAAAACATAGTGACCGACTCTGGGAAAGAATTAGATGTTGGTGCCTTGACTGATGCTTTTTCCTCTAAAAAAGGAGAAAGTCCGTATCTAGCTTCCCCTTTTTAATTGAAATTTCCAGCCTCTGCTTTAGCTTAACCCAAAGAATTTAAATTAAGTGGATTTTGGAGGAAGTAAAGGAGAAATATCTTTTTGCTTATCATCCTTGCTCAGGCACCGTGCTAATAATCTTCTCTGTATTGTTCCAATTTTAGTATAGGTGCTGCTGAAGCGAGCATGGACGAATATCTTTTTCATTGTAGAAAAGTAATGCTATTTAGACCCCTCACATATTAAAAGCCATCTACAGATCAGCACAAATTTATTGACCAGGAAAAAATTGCTTTTAACTGTGACTTTTTAAAGTCACAGTTAAACATTTTAAAGTAGCAACCTCATTTTGTGCTAGTTGAAAAGTCAAGAGTTTTTCCTACTATCCTTTGCAAATTGCAAACCATGAAAAGAAGGAAGAGCCCAAAGGTCAAGAGATATTTTGCCTTAGAAAATTTCCTCTGAAAGTCATCTGTACTACAGGAATGAGGATTTCAGCAGGAGTTAGGGCTAGGGAGGGATGGATATCAGAACAGAGAGGACAAAGATAGAAAGGCACAAAAATAAATGAAAGTGAGATTAAAAAACAAACCAATAAGGTCTTGGGATAATATGAAAGGAAAAGATACCACAAATATGTATGGAGATTCTCTCTGGAGTTCCACAGCTGTGTGTGCACTTAAAAAAATAGACACAAACTTAAAAATTAAAAGCATCCCAAATATCGACCAACTGGTATGTGGATAAATTGGAACAAAGGTTGTATAATGGAATTCTGTGCGGCAATAACAAGGAATGGCCTTCTTAGTCATCCAACAACATGAATGAATCTCAAACGCATTGTGTTAAGGGAAAGAAGCCAGCCTTAGAAGATTACACACTTCATGATTCCATTTATGTAACATTCTGAAAAAGGCAAACAATGGGAACAGAAAGTAGATTAGTGGTTGCGTGGTTGCGAGAGTCAAGTGGGTAAAGGCAGGAGGAGATTGGCAGAGGGCACAAGAAATTTGGGGCATGATGGAGACATTCCCTGCCTTGTCGTGGTGGTGATTCTATGACACTAGACATTTGTCAAAATTCATAGAATTGTACACTTTTTAAGGTAAGTTTTACTGTATATAAATTATAACCTCAATAAACATGACTTTAAAAATATTGGCACAAGTTCTGTCCTCAGTAGGTTTAGTGGCTGATGGGAAAGCCTGCATAAAAACACAGGCAGTAATTTAGTGAATAAGAAACTTTAAATATAACTGTTACTGATACAGGGTCAATAATGGCTGTAGGTTTACTCTCGTGAGGGAACAATGAACATTGTTAGAAACAGCTGTGAGAACGGCGAACAAAGTTTAGGAAAATGAAAGGAGACATAAGTTAATGTCTGCTTTCATAAGAAGTTTTAAGATATCACCTGGATTGGCTCATTCATTTCTCATGAAGGAGTGGAATGACTCAGCAAGCCATAAATGGAGCAAGAGAGAAATTTGGTAAAAAGCATTTGTACACACCCACACACGCACACACCCACCCACCCCAGAAACAAGTGTAAAAGAGCTTTAAGCTCAGAAAAGGCCTTGGAGGTGGCTTTTGGGTACTGCCTGCTGCTGTGCCCCCAAGTCCACGAAGCTTTCTGAAACCTCCATGTGGACAACTGGACTTTCACTCTGAGACTGACTCCCAGTCTCGGTTACCTTTGATAAGCACTGTGTAAAAAACAGTTTCTATATAAACAAACCAGGACAGCAGTAAACTATGGTTCTCATATCACAGCTCTTTCTTAAATAATTAAATCTCATAGTTCAGGAGTTGGTAATGAATGAAGGTGTACACTATACTCTACAACTGTTTGAGGGCAAATACTCTTATTACTGGTGTACCACCAGCACAATGCCTGGCTCAATGGCCTCTTACACAGATATGGCCAATAATATCCTATTGATTTAATTTAACATTGATTTTTAGAGATTAGTACCCAGAAGAGTAGAAAAAATAGCTTCTATTAAATCTCAAACTTTTTGATCATGAATTAGCTTTCTTCTAAAAATCGTCATTTGCTTTGTTTTAGTTCCATACATTATTCTTTACAACTTTTGTTTATAACCTTTATTTTAAAGGAGAAGATCATGGAAATTAAAAAGCAATTAGGAGAAATGGATAACAACTTTGTCCAGGTAATGATAAAAAGGCTTTATAATTAAGGAAGAAAAACAGTACTTCAAGGAAATCTCAGATTTAGAGAATTTTAGTGAACAGAATCTAAACTTTGATGAAAGGTAGAATTTTAGACCTAAAAGGGAACTTGCTGTCTTTTAATCTATATCCTCATTGTCAGAAGAGAAAAGCATAACTTAGAAATGTGAAGTGAGTTGCCCATATTTCCAGATGAAAAGAACCAGTCTTGTTCTTGCTCTCCCTTTAAAAATGTAAACACATGTATAGCCCTGGCTGGTGAGACTCAGTGGATTGAGTGCTGGCCTGTGAACCAAAGGGTTGCCAGTTCAATTCCCAGTCAGGACACATGCCTGGGATGTGGGCCAGGTCCCCAGTGGAAAGCATGTGAGAGGCAACCACACACTGATGTTTCTCTCCCTCTCTCCCTCTCTTCCCCTCTCTCTAAAAATCAATAAATACAATCTTTTAAAAAATACATAAACACGTGTGTATAATATATAAAATATTTAATATATATTTCAAACATATAAATACATGTATAGCTTTTTTCTTTTAACAAAAGTAATACATACTTATCCACCTTAAACTTTTTCATATTAAAAAATGAAAAATAATCCCATTGACTCAACTATAAACACAGTGAACATTTTAATATATTCATATTCTTTCAAATCTTTCTATACATATATTTATATATTGTATTTTAATGGGATTATGTTACATATATTATTTTGCAACTTGTTCTTTTCACTTAGCATTTTTTCTTTAAAAACATTCTGTGCAACTAGATGCTATTTTACCTTTTCACTGTTTATATAATGCAGGATTTGATTTTTAGATTTATTAAATTCATTTTGTTGGATATTTGGGGCTTTATAATTCATGTTTGCCTTTGCAAACTATGCCTCAGAAACCCATATCTTCGCTGCGTTGGCAAATGCTTCTTTAAAAATCAATTTCAAGAAAAGTCACCTCTATCTAAACCCCCTTTCCTGAATCCCAGAACACCATTCTACCTGCTATAATTCCGTTTTCCAGTTATGCTGCCTATCTACCATGGGGCGATTCATTTAAAACCTTTGAAACCTTTTACTACTGACATACGTGCAATTGGCATTCGCATCTTAGAGGGTGAAGGTTTGCTTTCATCCTGTTTCTTGATCTTCCTGATAGAAACCAGCCAAATCCAACTGTCATCTCTGCCTGGCAGCCTGTGGGAGAGTGGGAAGGAACAAGGGAGCAATGTGGATGGAGGGCCCTTTGCTAAACCATGAGGCCCAAATATTCAGACTAACATAATAAGGACTTAGGTCCTTAGGTCCTATATTATAAATTTTAAAATGTTTAAAAGATACGTAATTATATGTTTTTCAGAAACACACTATGTTTCTCTAATTAGTGTCCTGGTGGATGGTTTTTAAGGAGCAAGGAAAGAGTAATAAAAAGAGAAAAAGATGATTTATAATAAGCAGCTACTGTGCAAATTTATACTTTTAAAGCATTGAAAATAATTTCATTAATCTTTTGATTATTCTTGCAATTTATCATGATCACACTATGAATTTGCTCTAAGAGCAAAGATTTCACTGAATAAAAGCAAGTGTGATTAAAGCTACTTTACAACTAAGTGGTATCAAAATGAGTGAGATTTCATTGTAGAAACCAGAAAAATAGAATTTCTATTTTACGCCAAGCTGTGGGTATCTTTTCAGGCTGATGCTTGTAATGAAGCTCATGAATTAAAGGAGAAACTTGTTGCAAGAATGGAGGTAAGATTTCACAGTTACACAAGCTCACATAATGATAAAATTAAATGATTTAAATATACACATAACTACAGAGGTAAATCTTTCCCAAGAAGTTAAGAATGTATGACTTACTGATCTCTTTCCAACCTTATTGCTGTCTTTTGCCCCTTCTGGCCTTCTGCTTTGGGCCACAGGACACCTCACAGGTCTGGCACACTCCCAAGCCCCCACACCCCTGGGCTGCTCCCACGTCTCCTCCCCCGGGAGCTTGTCCTTCACATATACACATTACCCATTCTTCAAGGCTCAGCCCAAATGTCATCTCTTCTAGACCTTCCCTAATCTCCCTTAGTCAGAAGAACGACTCCATTTCTGTGAATGAATGGGTGAATGAAACAATGAATAAATGAATTAATCTGTCACTTACTCAGAGGTGCCTCATCATCCCACCTTCTAGAGAAGATGTCCACCACTAGACCTCAGCTACTCTATCTCATCACCTCATTTATTTTCTCTTTAGCATGTATCATTGTAAAAAAAACACTTTTATTGATTGATTTTTAGAAAAAGAGAGGAAGGAAGGAGGGGGGGAGAGAGAGAAAAAGAGAGAGGGAAACTTCAATTTGTTGTTCCACTTATTCATGCATTCATTGGTTGATTCTTGTATGTGCTCTGACCAGGGGTTGAATCCACAACCTTGGCATATAGGCATGTCGCTCTAATCAACTGACCTACATGTTCAGGCCTAGCATGTATCTTAATTCATAATATCTAATGTATATATGTATTTAGGTGTTGTAAACACACATGTAATTCCTCATCCAGTTCATTAAAAAATGCACGTACAATAGAACGCACACTCCTTGTGTACTCTGTTAGCTACTGTATCCTAGAACAGGGCCTGATAGGAGTTGCTCAATGAATATGTTCTACATAGATGGACCAATTTAATAGATAAATTCAGTACAAGGAAAATTATGTTCCTACATGAATAATCTAGCAAAGATTAGCATGGTTTTGTTTAATGTTATACCGTGATGCTAACTTACTCTGTCATTGTGTCTCTTTCTATTAATAATAGGTGACTATGTTCTTTTTTTTCTTTTTCAGAACTTTTACAAGGATATGACTGTGTTGAATACAAAGCTGGGGACATACCAGATGCAAGAAGAGAACACAGACTCTCAGGGTCCTGAAGAAATGGGTCTGGAAGAAATGGGGCCCCTGCCTCTCCAGGCCCCACCACCCCCTTCAGTGCAGAACTCTCCTCCTCGCATGACAATGTGGTAAGTTGGAGAAAGAAGCTTTTGGGGTCTGGACAGAGGTTCTAACATGAATGAACTATAGTAAGATTAAATTTCTTCCTGTTAACTAAATATTTGCTTCATCTTATTTTATAAATTTTTTGTGTTCTTTAAAAGTCTTAGTATTCTTCTTATTTTACATATAGCTCCATTGCATTAGATATACAGATACAGACATGTGTTTATTTTGTATTGCTGTAGATAATTATACGGATATAAATCTTACAGGACGGTGTCTGCAAACTGCGATGCAGCCGCCTCCACAAAGATGCACACCTGCTAAGCAGCTTTGAAAAACCTTTGTTTGCTGAGCAAGATGCCTCTCCCTTGTACAGTACTGCAGACATACACACTGGCACATCCTGACTCTTTGAATTCCTTTCTAGAGATGCCACACAATCATATATATCCAAGTCCATTCGGATTCGTTAGCCCCACCCATCAACCCAGAGGGAATCTCCAGCTCCCTCCTCTGTGGGTTCACTATACCTTGCGTGTAACCCTGACACAGCCCACAACACACTATTGCAATTCAATTGTTTTAAATCTGTCTCCTGATACTCCATGGGCTACTTGAAGGCAGAAATCTTGATCATTTGGGGACTTGTAATATAAAAGGGGTTCATCATGTTCAACAAAAATTAATAAATGAGAAGGAATGTCAATGAAAATGCTTGAGTAAAAACCCCAGAAAATTTTCTGTTCCATAAAGTCAACAAGAGAGATGGAAAAAAATTGTCACAATCAACTCTTTGAGAAACCTGTAAATTAAGGATTCCCGTATCCAGAATATATAAAGAACTCTTACAACTTAACAACAAAAAGACAAACAAACTAATTTTTTAAATGAACAAAGGAGTTGAATAGATGTTTCTTCAAAGAAGATATACAAATGGCCAGCACATAAAAAGATGTTCAACGTCATTGGCCATTAGGGAAACACAAATCAAAATCACAGGGTACCACTTTACACCACTAAGATAACTATAAAAAGACAGACAATAACCAGCATGTGGGGAATTTAAAACCCTCAGATATTACTAGTGGGATTGTAAAATGGTCAGCCACTTTAGAAACAGCTTGGCAGTTCCTGAAAATGTTAAATATAGACCTACCATGTGACCTACTCTTAGGGATGCACCCAGAATTGAAAATATATGCCCACAAAACACCTGTACAATGAATGTTCATAGTAGCATTATTCATAATAGTTAATAAGTAGAAACAATATAAATGTCCATCAGTTGATGAATAGGTAAACAAAATGTGGTATATCAGTACAATGGAGTATTTTCAGCCCCCAAAGAGAATAAACTACTGATACATGCCATAACGTAGATCACTGCTGAAGACATTATGCTAAATGAAAGAAGTCAAACACAAAAGGCCACACACTATGTGATTCCGTTCATATAAAATGTTCAAAACAGGAAAATCCACATAGATTGAAAAGAGATTAGTGGTTGGCAGGCCTGGGGGTAATGGGAAACAGGGAGGATTCTTCGTGGGTGCAGGTCTTCTTTCTGGGGTGAGGAAAACTTCCTGAATTTAGATAGTGGTGGTGATTGGACAAGCTGATGAACAAACTAGAAGCCACTGAGTCCTATACTTTATGGCATGCGAGTTACACTTCAAAAACAAATAGGCGAATAAATAAGTGAATACTTTTTCAATTATCACTTAATTGTGTTATATGGGCGGATTATTACCCAGTTGTGTTGGTCATTGTTCATCACATCATTACTTTGTAGCTAAGATTTCCCAAGACTTAGACCAATCTCTTGCAGAGAACTGGAAACCTACTAGTTCCACTGAGCATATTTATATGTTATCTTTTTGAGGAGGTATATTTTGCAGGCTTAGTCAATCATTATGTATCAGTTTTGCTGTTTTTAGCTTCAGAGGGTGGCCTCTTCCTAATACTGTTTTATCCCCAAACCCTCAGCTCCCCTATAGTTCTCCCCTGCGTGTTCACCACAGTAATGTGAACGTTTTGGAAAAGGTTAAAGATTTTATGCATATCAAGGCTTGACAAGTAGATGGATAGATAGATACAGTATTCAAATGTCAAAAGAATATTTTTAGTCTCTACAGAAGATAAATTTAAAATAAATAACATTATTAATGACACTAACTTTGGTTCTGTACATGTAATATCATAAAAAACTTATTTTTACTTAGCAGGTATAATGTTTTGCTAAGAAAAATGCTTGAGTCCTGACAGGTGTGGCTTGGTTGGTTGGGTGTCATCCCACAAAGCAAACAATTGCTGGTTCGATTCCTGGTCAGGGCACATACCTAGGTTATGAGTTCAGTCCCCGGTCAGGGTGACCTAGAGAGTTCACTGTAGCAAAGAAAAAACTGACGGATACACTCTAACAACAACAACAACAAAAACGACCAAACAAAATTGAAAAACAAAAAGAAAGAATGAATGAAAGGAAGGAAGGAAGGAAAGAAAAAGGAAAAGAAAAACTTATAGGAGTGATGGGATAATAGTTTATTAGTTTTCTAAATTACCTGCAATTTAGAAAAAAAATGTTTTCCTCTTAAAAATGAATGTTAGATGTGTTTCTTTGTAAATGTTCCAGTTTTAGTATTTCTAAAATGACCAGTTTTGAAATTTAAGAATAAAATGTTTATTTTCTAGATATGCTTCGGTAGTGAGCTGTTTCTATTTTTGTGAGAAAGCACAGACCTACATTTAGTGCTGCTGGAGGCCAGCACATCTCTGCTTCATGTCAACAGCCCTCACAGCCTCTTCCTCACAGAGTATTTTAAGAACATTGGCTCTTTAATAAATGTGCGAAGTAGAAGCAATTATGTGTATCTACCAAGAGATGGCCAGTGGCAATAATGCCAAAAAACAGAGTTGAGGTTTTATAGAACCTGCTGAATTGGGGCACAAAATACATCCATTCTTAGCTTTAACTGTGCTCTAGATTTTCTCTTCTGAAATGTGTTCTAGATGGTAATTATCTCCAGGTAACTGGATCATCTGTGCCATTTCTTTTCTTCCTGATGCTTTTCTGGATTTTCCAGATGTTCTACTCTCATCATGCATTGCATTTATAATTAGAAAAAATAATGCAAGGACTTAAAAGCAAATAAATAAAGTATATCATAGGCACAGCCCAGAAGGAGGAGTCCTCAAAGACTTGGAAAAACTTGTATTACTTAAGAAGGGCAAGTCTGATGCCAGGACAAAATGGGGGATAGAGAGGGCTGAACTTCACTGGTCACATCTGATTTTGTGTCCTGAGGATAATCCAACTGCCCTGTGTCTTTATTTTCTCCCCAGTAGGCATCATATACTTCATAGGTGAGGCAGAGATGGCACTCATCTGTGAGAAGAGCATTTCAGAGGAAAGAGCCTCACAGTATCGAGTGTTTCATTGTTTCACGTCTATAGAATCTTAGAATTCCAATGCCAGTCCTAAGATGAGTGTCAGTGCCCATCAACTCCAAGTCCCTTTTGCAGATGCCAACTGAGGTCAAGAGAAGTTCAGTGATTTAACTTGAAGAGCTACCTGGGCAGAGGAGCCCAGAGTCACTTCTGTGTGTGTGTGTGTGTGTGTGTGTGTGTGTGTGTGTGTGTGTGTGTTTTCCTTCAGAATGTTCTTAACACAGATGTTTTCTTTCCTTATAGGAAATGTGCACTGAGGATTTTCATCATGTTTTACGTTCTCACCTTCACAGGACTTTCGTGTTACATACTGTTGTTTGATGCCACATTTATCTTTGAAAGGGTGCTCCCCACAATGCTTGGCTGCCGCAAAATGTGGAGACTACGGGAGATTATTGCACCTTTCTTAAATTTGGAAGTGGAAGACTTGTTACCCTCCTAAAGATATTGCAGTTGCTGTTACCCTACTGACTTTCTCCCTAATAAAATTCTGGCTGTTCTTGTATTATGATGGTTAACTTTTTTACAAATAAAATACTATAGGGTGTTTGGCAAAGGACATTGTAGTCATGTGGAAATTGGTTGATCACCGACAGAAAAAAAAGGAAAACAGCTTATGTGGACCCTTAAATGCATGATGACTTCTTTTAAAAAAAAAACATTTTTTTAAATTTATCTTTAGTGGGGAAGGGAAGGAGAGAGGGAGAGAGGGAGAGAAATATCAATGTATGGTTGCCTCCCGTGCATCCCTTGCCGTGAACTGGCCTGCAACCCAGGCATGTGCCCTGACTGGGAATCAAACCGTGATCTTTTGGTTTGCAGGCCCGCGCTCAATCCACTGAGCAACACCAGCCAGGGCGCATGATAACTTCTTGAATCATTCCACACGCTGATTCAGACATTTACTTCAAACCACTAGCCTCTCTTCTCCCCCAACCCCGAGCTCACAGAGACTATCATGGATGAGCTTACTTGGTTATTACACCCATCTGACCTCTGATGTCTCAGAAAAAAAAGCACAGAATTCCTTTCCGTTGTTCCCAACTTTACTTAAATTGGATTGGGGCCATATTTTGGGTGTAGTGGACATTTCTTAGTTTTTCTCCCTAACATTCACTTATGTTTTTGGTAATAGCACACTAATTTTGCTTTGAAATAACTATCTTTCCGCCCTGAGCATAATTAAAGGTGGTTTTCAGTCAATATCCCCTCTTACCCTATTAATAAGAGTTGGAAATATGTTGAATCAGATGATCTCCAAGAATGAGCATTTTGAGAATCATGCAAAAAAGGGAAATGACTGGAACTTCAAGTTTGAAAACTAGCCTGTATCTTTTCCTGCTCACATTAGCCAGAGTTGGTTCTGTTGCTCATAATCAAAGGAAGTCTAATTGATGCAGTGGTTTCGAACGCCAGACTGGAACATTTTCATCCCTGACTTTGTAAGTAATGAGGAAACAGTAAACTTTATTTTCGATACAAAAATAATTATAACTGAATCGTGCAAGATTAATAGAACCATTAAGAATAAATTGTGGTAAGAGGGCAGATGGCGTGTGAAGGTCAGTTACAAGGCCACTCAGGGGCTCAGATGAGCTACAGGGGTGGGAATGGGGATGAAAAGATGCTGATGGGTAAAGCAGATAATCTAAGGGTAGATTTTATATGTGGTTGTGTCGTGGATGTGGGGTGGAAAGAGCGGTGGCAGAGACTGGAACACAGTTCCAATTCCCAACATTTGATCTCAACATGGATCTTAAAGACTGGATAATATTTTCATGGCAGAGAGGAAGAAAAGGCAATTCAGAAGAAAGACACATCACAAATTATATAGAAGCCACGAATATAAGGCGGTCAAGAAAGTTGGCACAGCATATTGCTCAATATACTGGTCTGTACATTGCTTAAAAATAAACCCTACGCCTCACTCATTGTTGGGGTCTCTGGTACAGTGATGCCCATGCACTAGCCCTTTCATCGCATGCATCAGAATTACTTGGGGAGCTTTATGCACTAGAGATTTTCAATCCCAACCCCAGTTATTTAAATGTAATAGGGCTAGTGTGGGGTCCACAAATTTTATTTTTAATAATCTCTCCAGCTGAATCCAATACAAATGTGAATTTTGGAACCATGTCTTGGTACACTGTAGGACAATGCAGTGCACATAGTAGGTACTCAAGAAATAAAATTAAATTATGTGTTCTTATCTTTGTGAGCTCCCACACCTCTTTCAGTGCTACATCTACTATTTGTTCAATAATTCATCATAGCCATTATTCCACTGCCGTCTTCTCACTTCCTTGAAGTAACCCTTCAACTCCTTTGCTGTCTTTTTAACATTCCAGAAATCACCAGGTCTTTCCAATTCTTCCACAGCAATTTTTCCCAGATCAGTGGCCTTTCTTTGTACTTTTAATGTTTCCATTCTGATAGGTCTTATCATACAAATGTGTTACTGCTGGGAAAATCAGCTTGCATAGACTACTACTTTATACACAACTTTAGAAAAACATCAACTCAAAATGCCACTTTTAGCCTGATCTTCTACAGCCAGGAAACTATATCGGTTGCTGGAAATGTGAAATTTGCTTGTCAGTGGTTGTCAAGCTGGGATGTTTAACAGAATTCCACAAAGAGACATTTAACTATGATTCTATATTTGAGCAGAAATTCTGATTCTTAAGATCAAGGATGAATGTCTCATATCTTCTATTTTAATTGTTTCCCCTAACAGTTCTTGGGCCTCAAAGTTTAAGAACTACCATGCTATGCGACGGGCAAAAGAGACTGCGATTTGGCTGAGATCTAACCAAGAGGTGACATACTTTGGAGGGGAGGGGAGGGGAAGGGCTGGGGGATGGTGGAGGGGGTTTGCAGGACACACAGAAAGGGACAGGCCAGAGCTCTGGGGACAATGAGTAAGAATTCAAAAGGTCTTGTGGTAATGAGAGGACATACTGACAGATTTATAAAAAAAAAAAAAAGCTACAGCTAGACTTGTTTACGGATAAAGGGACTATTCAGATCAATCTGTAGACAGAAGTTGGTGTACATTTTTTATCATCTTTAGGTAAATTCCTATTGCTGGATAGAGTATCAACTAATTTAAAAATCAGAAAGAGGCATTGAGTTTAAGTAGCTCAAATAAAAGTGTTGCGATACTCACATAACACTATGAAGTAAGGTAGGAAACCTGACTCTTTGAAAGAATACATTAATATTTTATTAACTTTCAAAATATATCTTATTAGGATTTTGACTAATACAGAGTAATTTTTCCCAGGGGAATGAATATTCTTAAAGTGGGAATGATACTATTTTCACATGAATTTATTTTCAATTTGTCAGCATCTCAGGCTGGAAAGCTGGGACAATGTGCCACTCTACTCAGAGAGGGAAACATTTAGTGAGGTACTGTAATATTATGCGGGTATAGCTGTCCACATGTGGTAATTCACTAACTACTTTGGTTGGTGGGGTCTTGTTTCAGATCTTTAAAATGCCATATTCAATTGAGTCCATGGATATTTTCAAAATCACTTCCTAAGAATGTCTGAATCACTTTGCAAACACGGTCTTGATTTTGGGTGAGGAGGGGAAAAAGTGAATGGCCACAAAATCTCCATTTGTCATTTTGGTGGGGGGTGAAGACAGCTATGAAGTAGTGAAAAGAGCTTTGAATTTAGATTCAAAGGTGAGCTAATCTGCTGCCAACTGCATGTCTAGTGTGGTCAACTAATCCTGCCTCCCCACAGGGGATCCAAGCTCTCCTCCCCCAGCTGTGAGAGTGTTGGCTGCTGAGAGGTCACAGCTAGGATCCTTCCTTAGACTTGCCTTTGGTTAAAGAGACCTGCTTCACCTACGGTTCCCCTCCTCTCCCAGTGGTAATTTGCATTCAAAGACTGATCCAGGTCAGGGTACATTTCTGACGGGCCATCCCAGACTCAGAGCTACTCATGGGATCAGTTAAAGCCACTAGTGCAACTGTGTCACAAGTCAACTTCTCCCTCTGCCCGGTCCTGTTCCCATCATCCCCTTCACAGGTGATGATCTTGAGAGTGTGTCCCTGTAAACCTACACTCAAGTCTTCATTTCAAAGTCCATTTCCTGGGAAACTTGACCTAAGACACCTGTGGAAGTAAATGAAGACTGACCACATGAGAACAAGGAAAGGCTCTTCATCCTGAACTTGCTCTGGCAAGTGATGGTGGGAGTCAGCCACCACCACTCATGATTTAACGCAGGCTCAAGGAAGGCAGAGAAGTGGGAAAGCTTTATAGCAGAAAAAGAGGAAGGCTTCAGGTATGCCCTGACTGCAGGCTGTGGCACAGGGAAGATATAGGTGAGCTAGCTAGAAGCAGGGAGTCCTATATAACAGCTAGGGGGCATATTTGATTTTTCTGGTTATTCCTAACTTGGAAGGGGGACAAAAATTAGGGAAGCTGTCAGCTGTTTACACATGAGTAAATTGAGGAAAATATTACCTGCTTCATGAGATAGTTGGATTAATAGATTGGGCATTATGATTATTATTATAATTATCAATTGCCTTGGACAATATTTTTTTAAACATTTGAAATCCCCTTACTAAGAACTTTGGTTCTGACCTACTAGGGAAGAAATGAATTTGAGTATATTTCTTGATGTATCTTGAAGCAAAAAATCAGTGAACCACACATTTGACTCCTTCCTATCTCATGTTCCACTCACAGTGTGGCAGAAAATCTTGTTGGTTCTACCTTAAAACATGTGCAGAATTCAAGGACGTCTCACCACTCCCTGATACCAACTGCCCTACAAGCCACTGTTATTGCAAAAATCTACCAGTTCTCTTTGATTCTCCCTTATTCCATCCTTGCCCACAAACTCATATAATTCAGCAATCAGAGTGATACTGTTTGTTTTATTGTCAAATTGCATTGCCTCCCTGCTCTAAAAACCTTCACTGGCTACTTTTTTGTTCTCGAGTAAAAGCCAAAGTCCTTACAATGGCCTTGAACTACCTGTGTTTGGCCCTCCATTAGCTCTCTCACTTCCTTTGATCATCATTCTGTTTTGCTTATCTGTCCACCTTATGGTTCCTGGAGCACATCAGACACACTCTCACCTCAAGGGCTTTGCCCTGCCCGGCCCCTCGGCCTGGCAGGCTCTCCCCCTGAATATCCACGTGGCTCACTCCCACAGTGCCTTCAAATCTTAGCCTAAATGTCATCTTCTTGGCTATAATAAGCCAGATAATAACAAGTGTTGGTGAGGATGTGAAGAAATTGGAACCCTGACATATTGCTGTTGGTGATATAAAATAATATAGCCACATGACTCAGCAATTCCACTCCTAGGTATGTGTCCCAGAGAACTGCAAACACATGTCCACACAAACACCTGAACGTGAATGCTCATAGTAGCATGTCATAATAGCTAAAGGCAGAAATAATTCAATATCTATCAACTGATGAATGAATACACAAAATACGGTATGTCCATTAGACAGGATGTGAGAAGCTAGGAAAATTCCTTGGCAAGTAGAATAAGGAAACTGAGACAGCTAGCTAAACAAACTAGCCGAACAATTTATAGCCAGCTACAGGTCACCAGGGTGGAAAGCATCAGGCAAACCTGGTGCTGGACCTTGCCCCCAGGGTGGCCTTTCCTCCTCTGGCATATTGCTGGCAATGTGGTTTAAACCCCTTGACCTTTACTCCCTAGAAATAACACCTAGGCCTCAGTTGTATTTCAGCTCCAGGTCCAGAAAAGCAGCAACACAAGGTGGGTGATGCCAGGACCAGCTGCAGTGACTAATGACCGCCTGCCCTGGTGCTGACCAATCAGTGGAGATCAATGACCCTGAAAGAGTGCACCTGGAAAAGCTGATGAATATTCTATTGAGATCCTTCCCTAAGACCTCCCCTAAACTCCCAGCCTGTAAAACCCTCCAGACCAAGGACCCAGCCTGCTCTCTCCCTCTCCCTCCTGGGAGTGTACCTGTGCTTTTCCCTCCTCCCACCTTCCCCACAAGGGTCCTCACAAGACCTCCAAAGGTCTCTAAACTCTAAAGGTTCATCACAAGACCTCCAAGACTTGCAGCCAGGAGGTCAATCAGCAGTGGCAGCTTGCCCTGGGCTAACCCCCAATCCTATCTCCAAGGACCCCCTTCCTCTGACTCTCCAGTGAGCAGACAGCATCCCCACCTCGGCTCACATCTTTCCTACAACATTTTTAGAGAACCAAAGCAGCCCAGCCTAGTCTCTCTCCTGTTGCTTCTCCCATCCTAGGCCCTTCCTGGTTTTACTGTCCCCAGCTTTAATAAACATACTCTCAAAATCACCTGGACTCCTGTTGTGAACTCTTTCCTGCATGGAGTCAAGAATGCACACACTACAGGCGAGCCAGAGGCAGACCTGCTCTGGCCCGGTCTCTTTCAGGTAGCATCCATACAATGGAGTGTTATTCAACCACAAAAAAAAATGAAGTACCGATGCATCTACAATGTAATTGACCCTTGAAAATATTATGCTAAGTGAAAGAAGCCAGACACAAATAGCCACATATTACATGAGTTCATTTATAAGAAATGTCCAGAATGGCCAAATCCATAGAGACAGGATAAAATACAGTATTCTGCAATTCGATAGTGGTGATGGTCGTGCAACTTTGTGAATATACGGAAACTCAATGAATTGTACACTTTAAAAGTTTACATTTTATGGTATGTGAGTTATAGCTCAATTTTTTTAAATGTGGCTGTTTTAACGAGCCCCTTATGAACATCATGTTCAAAACTGCAATCCTCCCATCCCCATCCCAACCTTCCTAATTGCTCCCTTCATTCTATATTTTGCCAGAACTTCTAATATAACATATAGCTTGCTCATTTATTACATTTATTGTTTATCTGTCTCTGAAATGTAAGCTCCAGAAGAGGAAAGACTACACTAGGACTATATAGGCACCATGTTATTTTACATATTCGTATGTAAAATCAGGAAATATTTCCATTTGAAAGTAGGAAACATTTCTTGAGAGTGATTATTTTGTTCTGAATGCTAACGGCTGAAGGGGAAGAAGATACATCCAAGGTGAGGGAGACAAATTTAAAAGGGGTAGGTAGTCACCAAGGAGGGAAGGGGCTGGATCTGTGAGATATTTGCACCTCAAAAAAGATTAAAGGAAGAGGAAAACATGTTCCGTGTGGGGCAAGTGTGTTTCCACTTAAGACTAAATTCATTTATATAGTCATAAATAACCACCCAAGGCTACAGAGGTGAGAGCACATTGGTGGGAACAATGTACAGGACATACTGGGTCCCAAGGAAGCAAAATTAAATTACTGGCTGGTAGAATCGAGCCTAAGGCTGCACACCTTGGATCAGGACTGGATGAGATGATATCTTCAAATTAAGAGCCCCAGGCCTTGGCCAAGCAGAAGTAGTACAATAGAAACTATCCACAGGACTTTTAGCTTGCAGTTGGGAGTGGTGTGTGTAAGGGTGGGCATCTGTGAGGGAGGATATCCCCTATGTCGTTAGAGAGCCTGTTAGTAACCTAAGAGATTAGTTTCAAATGTTGGCATACTTCATGAAATGTGAAAACATTTTAGTCTTTATTATAATTTCAGTTTTTGAATCTCTTTTTCTTCATAGACTTTAGGAGACATTAATATTCAATGTCACAGAATAATTACATACTAACCAAGTGACACCTGGTTTCTGTTTGAACTTGACTGCTTGGGATAATTGCTTTTTCTCTATTTATCCTCAATTTGAAACTGATTTTTACTAATATAGACCAGTTTCCAAGTGATTTTGCTTAACAAATAAGGCAAAGTGCAAGATAATGTAGCAGTGCTTATCCAGCCACCATTCCTCACGTCCCTTCATTACTGTTCAGGTGTCTGCACTTGGCCTCTATGACTCTGGATCAGATCTTAATTCATCTAAACCAATCATAGTGGCCATGGTAGCCCTGATCCCCTTGCCAGTGACTGGTGTAGATGTAAATATGTCATTCAATTCTGACCAATGAGACTTGGAGGTATACCTACTGGGGGAAGGGAGGTTTTTCTGAGCAAAAGTTTTCTTTCTATTGAAAAGAGACAGTAGGGAGAAAGGATCCCTTTTTTACTTTTGGACGTCACTGTGCACAGATTTCGTGCTTGAAATTCCTTAGGTCATCTTGCAACCGTGGAGGGAACGTATGATCCAGTTTGGGCTTGTAACCATTAGGACCAGGCTGATAGATACCACAGAGAGATAGAAACAGCCTGGGTGCTCAGTGGCATCAATGAGCCGCTGAATTAACCCAATCTATAGTTCTATTGTACCTACCTTCTTATTGTGCAAGTCTCTTAGATTCAGATCCGAGAAGAGGAACTGAGTAGCTGAGGGAGGGGTGAACAAGATCATTACTTCTCAAAATTTAGTTTACTTTTTGAAAGTCATATGTACATATGACTTTTTTAAAAAATTGAGTGATGTTTCTGTTTTCTTTAAGTGGATCCAGGTAAATCTTAAGTTTTATTTATGGATAGCTGACATCTTGAATTTAAATGGCAGCAAATAAAGACTTTCATGGGTTTGTCATCAAGTACATAATTAAATGTACTTGAGCGAAATTTGGGCCTAGGAGGAGGATGAAGCTGAGTATGTGTGAATAGGGAGTTCTTTTGGTGGCGAAACTACTGCTTGACCAAATACTGATGTGTGTGTGGTCATTTTGCTTTCCAAAATAATACCAAGCAGTAGTAACTACTGTGACATTTGAGTTCACCTAATGAGGAGCACTTGACTAATAAGCGGTCTCATACGTGGCCAAATGTCCTACTGATTGTACTTGATGAAGTCCAGGCCTTTTCAAAATAATACCAAATGTGATATTCTGCCCACACTGCATAGTTTATGCTCTTCTGTGTGGATACAGGCTTAATTTGTTTCTTATTTTCACATTTTCTCCCTCAAGATTGGACCACAGAGGCACAAAGGGGGAAAAAAAGAGAATGTTTTGTAGTAGATCAAGTGACTGAAACACCCCTGGCTATGGGGGATTTTTTTAATGACACTAATCCCTTCGAAAAGTGAGTGATGTTTTCTTCTCATTTGGAAAAGTGCATTCTTACCTCTCAGACTGAAGTCATCTCTCCAGGTGAGAGTACGGCTGCTTTGAGGGGAGAGTTATCCTGGCCTTTCTGAGACCTTCACACCCTCTGACACTCAGGCTTTCATTAGCTTTTGTGAAAGTTGTTGAGGAAAAGGGAGTGATGAATGCTTTTTGACTCTAAGACTATGAACACATCCACCCGACCCAACCTCCTCCAGCAGCTCTGCAGATAAGGTTACACTTAACTTTACTGCAGATCATGCTCAGAAAAATTCCATCCTCTTTAGCACAAAAGAGCACAAATGTAAATAACAAAATTAATAACAGTAATAATTATTGTTATTCATTAATAATATAACAACTATACATACGATATAAAAATACCAATCCATGATAACTCTCACATTTATTTATTTTTTTCTTTCTTTTAATCCTCCCTCACCTGAGGATATGTCCATTGATTTTAGAGAGAGAAGAGGAGAGGGAGAGAGAGAAACATCAATCGGTTGCCTCCCATACTCACCCTTACCGGGTTTGGAACCTGCAACCTGGGTATGTGCTCTGACCAGGGATCAAACCTGCAAGCTTTTGGTGTATAGGACGACAGTCCAATCACCCGGGTCCCCCGACCAGAGCAATCCATGTTGTTTATTAATGAGTATAATGTTCCATGCACTATGTTAAGCACTTCATATGTACTTTATTATTTAATCCTCACAATTACTTTCTAAGCCAGATATTGTTGTTATCCCCATTTTTATACATGAAGTAATTGAGGCACAGTGAGGATACATAGCTTGTTCATGGTCCCACTGTAAATGGTAAAATCAGGACTTGAATCTAGATCTGTCTGGCTGCAATACCTATGAGATACACAGCCTCCCAAAATTGGATTGAAATATCTGTGAGAGCAAGAAAAATGCCATATTAAGCCCTTTATATGAGGGGGGACCCCAAAATCCAGAATTTACTTATAAAAATTGTGTATTTATTCTTACATATTTAAACTTTAGTCACCTTCAAAACACTCTCCATTTGATGCAATACGCCTATCGAGATGTTGTTTTCCCCTGCTCAGAACAGGTTTTGAACTTGTTGATGAACTTGTTTGAACTTTTGATGCCTTTTTGTGCTTCTGCCATTTTTTGTTTTATCTCTTGCACATTGGCAAAATGGTTTCCTCTCAGGACATTTTTTCATCCAGGCAAACAAAAAAGGTTTCTCTGGGTGAGATTAAGTGAATAGGGAGGGTGGGGCATGGGAGTCATGACATTTTTGGTCAAAAACTGCTGAACACTCAGTGTGGTGTGGGCAGGTACACTGGTAAATCACCCATCGTGAAATGGGCAAACTCGTTGAAAGAGTCTTAAAAAAAATTCACTGAAGCCAAACACGGCCTCTCACAACAACACCAGCTGGTACACTGATACAGATGGGTTCCTAGAACACTCACCTAGCAGGGGGAGCCTGTACTACAAGGGGCCCACCCTCCAGAAGATAATTCTGCTTTTTGGGGGCTTCCTCCTTTTATTTAGCATCTTGTACATCACTTAGAAGATAGCAAGCACTGAATAAGTATTTATTAATGAATCAGTGAACTAACATTTATTAAATATCAAGTGCAGCTTCCACTGGTGCTAAAGTCTTCGGAAACCACCTGCCACATGTCCTTCTCTGGAATCAGCTCCACCACTGATCACTACTCCCAGGAGCCACGTTGATGCACAGGATTGACATGGCAATGACACAGGATTGGAATGGCAATGGCCCACTCTTCACCCACCTGTACATGAGGCACAGGTACCAAGCTACTATAGGGGCTACAGTCTTTTCTGCTTTCTCCACTTTGTCTACTCACCAGATTAAATCCCCACTGGAAGCCAGAGCAGTTCTAACGTCGTTACTTTTTCTAGTACTCAGGGCCTGTCTGCACCAGAGAGTGAGGTTAGCTCTCCCTGTCTCACTTCCTGGGCATGAAGCCCACATTGCCTATCCCAATCTGGAAACGTGTGTTCTCTTTAGCTTCTGGCTGGTGAACGAACTAACTACATGTTCCAAACCAGATTTGGTCTCGTGATTGTTTTTTCCCAATTTGGAAGAGCTTTTGCTACATGTGATTGACAAATAAGCAAAGCCAATGGTTGCATTATTATGTTTTGAACCATATATCAAAATAATATTGACTTGGAGAATAAAGACGTTTATTATCTCATGTGCTGAATGTTCTGCAGCTAGGGTGGTGCTAGTGTCAGTTAATTAAACAGCTCAATGATGTCAGTGTCCTGAATCACCTTAATCTTCACTCACATGCTGTTGGCTTTCCCTACTTGATCCCAAGATGGCTGTTTTTCCCTCCAAACACCTCCTGTGACCCAACATGCAACAAAAAAGAATGGTGGTTGGGGGTGATCTTTTCCTGAAGTCACAGCAGATTTCCTCTTGGAACCACTGATCAGCATAGATCATAGGCCACAGCAAACCAGCTACCAGCTGTGACCTGCCACCCTTCCCATGCCCCTGCGCTTGCAAGTCAAAGCACCACCCGTGCCCGGCTGTCACCAATGAGCTGTCTTCTTCAGAAGAAGTTGGGTACCAGGCGTACTTTGTTTTATTTTGCTTCACTTTATTACGCTTCACAGGTGTGTTTTTACAGATTGAAGGCAAGACTCTCCACCAGCAAAAAGATTACGGCTCACTTCATTGAGAGGCTGGCTGTGTGGTGGGGACCTGAACTCTCCAAGTCTCTAAGGTGTGGTTGTGTACACAAAAGGTTAACCATTATCTCTGGGTGGAAGGATTGCAAGTGATTTTTCTTCTTCAGAAAATTTTATGCAGTAAATAAGTGTTACTTTCTTTAAAGAAACACTGTATTTTATAATAATTTCAAACACAGAAAATTTAGAAGACTATACCGAGACAAACCCATATATCCTTTGCCCCAATTTACCAATATTTTATGTTTTGCCACCATTTATTTGTCTTATTAATTTCTCTTTTTCCGAATGATTTGAAAGTCTGCATATATCATTCCTCTTACTCCATGGTATCAGAATGTATGTACCCTAAGAACAATAATAGTTGCTTATAGCACAACAGTATGGTGGTAAAATTTGGATATTTAACATCAATACATTAATTTAAGGCCCATATCTAATTTTGTCAATTGTACCAATACTATCCTGTATAGAAATACTTTCTCCATATAAGATCTAGTCCAAGATCATGTCTTACTTGTCATATTTAACTCTTTAATCTCCTTTCATCCGGAAAACTCTAACTGTGTTTTTCATGCCTCCGACATTTTGTTAAGAGTAGGCCATACATTTTACAGACTGTCCTCAGCTTGGGCTTGTTTGCTGCATCCTCATGATCAGATGCAGATTGTGCGTTTGGGACTGACTGTTACCTAAGTGGTATTGTGTCCTCCTCAGAGCGTCACACCCGGAGCAGACAAAGTTTATCTGCCCCTCGTTGGGGATGTTAATGTTAATCACTCCGTCAGGGTGTTGTCTGATTTCCCCACTCATGTGTGATTTTTTTTTAATCATAAAGGAAATGTATTTTACTAAATAACCACTCGTAAAAGATCATATTGCCATAACTAGAAAGTGAATTTACTGGAAAATTGTATGGCAGGCCTTCTTGTCTGTGCAAACGGCACTGTGACACCCCAGCAATGACACCCGCGTTGACATGTAGAGTAGGGCTTTGAAGCATCAAGTTGCAGAGGATAAACTCAGGTCTGGTGGGGCAAAGCAACCTGCCCAGTGCTAGGGTCAGAGCCAGCAGCCGGGCCAGAGTGCTCTCTCCCTGAACTGCCTCCCTTCCTTCTCCATCCACTGTGTCTTTGAGCCAAAGCACCACTCATGCTTTCCCCGCCCAGCTGTCACCAAAGAGCTCTTTTCTTCGAAAGAAGAAATCTGGTGCCTCCACTCCCTCCTTGCCGCTTCGTATTATAATACCCCCAGATCCTCAGTCCAGATTCCAGATCTGTTCACATTAAAACACGATCCCTGACCAGACTGGAAATGGGTTTCCTGTTTTATCATTTAAATGAGTTACCTTACTCCGCAGTTATCTCCTGCAAACTTCTCACCGCTCCCCTCTCACAGCGTGGAGCCAGCAAAAGAATGAGATAAGAGGCTCCACCACGGGTACATTGGATGCATTCCACAGAAGTGCCTTTGTGAAACTTGTGAGTAAAAGAGTAATGATTTTTTCTCCCCGGATAGAAACAGAGTAGACTGTGCTATTTTGGAAATTACCAAAGGCAGACAATCCAAGAACCTATAATTGTAGAGAGGAACAGTCTGTTCTGGCGGCCGCGTCCATGTGTGTAGGCTGTCAAAGGCAGTGCAAGTCCAGCAGTAGATTCAGCGTTGGGAGAGCCGAGGTTTGGACCCAGTGCTATCATTACACTAATATATCTCCTGGATTGCCGTTTTGTTTCGCCATAGCAAGTCCTGAACTTTGAATGCGTCTGCTTCTCCTACTGGCAATAACAGAAGCTGCTGTTACGAGCTTACCAGGGGAATCTCTGAAGACAAATAGTGAAATGAGATGAATCTAGTGGCTTCTCTACTTCCTGGCTGTTAATGGGAGTTCTATGGGCTGAGTTATGTCTGCCGCCCCCGCACTAAATTTGTATGTTGGAGTCCTAATCCCTGGTCTCAGAATGTGACTGCATTTGGAGACAGGGTCTCTAAGGAGGTAAATTAAAGTGAGCTCATTAGGGTGGGCCCTAATTCGGAAGACCGTGGGAAGACAGAAGGCAGCCATCTACAAGCCAAGGAGAGAGGCTTCAGAAGAAACCAGTCCTTCCAACAAATTGATTTTGGAAATCTAGCCTCCAGAACTGTGAGAAAATAAACTTCTGTTGCTTAAGGAACCCAGTCTGTGGTACTTTGTTATGGTGGCCTGAGCTAACGGCCATGAGACCTTGGGAGAGTTAGTTAGCCCTGGGAGGGATAAATGGCATACTTTCTGGGACCCAGTGCAAAATAAAAATGTGGGACCCCTTGTTAAAAAACATTATTAAGCCCTGGCCAGGTAACTCAGTTGGTTAGAGCGTCATCCCAATACACCAAGGTGACAAGTTCAATCCCCTATCAGGAAACATACAAGAAGCAACCAATGAATGCATAAATAAGTGGAACAACAAACCCATGTTTCTCTCTCCTCTTTCTTTCCCTCTCTCTAAAAAATCAATAATTTTTTTAAAAAATCGTTAACAATTTCAAGATAGTGGCCACAGAGGATTAGAACAAGTGTGGGCCCTCTAAACATGGGCCTTGTGCAATTGCTTGCCTCTCCCACCCATGAAGCCAGTTTTGCTTCCAGACTTCAGGTTTTTTCCCTTGGAAAGTGGTGACAATAATTGCACTTACCTTTATGTTTGGTGGGAAAATTAAGTCAGAATCTAGGACTAGGTTCTCAGAGAACATGAAAAGGTAACCGAGAAAGGTGTTCAACTTTTAACATTAAATGTCTTGCACAGGTTGAGTCCGAGAATCTCAAGAAAAACAGTTTTTCTTTTCTCAATTTACAGTGAATGAGCCTGTTAGTCAGTGGGCGGGGAGAGCGTGCAGACAGGGTGGGTGAGTCGGACAGAAACATCTCAGAGCTGAGACACTCCACTGGGATGAACTGTGCAGACTGATCATTTGATATTTTCAGTTTCAGGGGCTCGGCTGCAGTGCCTGGACTTTCTTCCCCCTCCTCCGCCCCTTGCTCATTCCCAGGGAAGTGTGCACCACGGAAAGTGGCGTTTGAAACCCAGAGCTTCCACATTGCTGCTTGACTTTCCAACAAAAGTGTTGTTATTTCCACACATATGACTCTTTTATTCTATAAATAAAAAGCTTTAGAAGGCAACCAAACACAAGCCTGATGTCTAAAATAGAACAGGACAAATAAGGCTGATCCTTATAAGAGTAATCCTCATTAGGAGGTAAAGTCCAGGGATTCTGCATGGCATTTCGGAAGAGGGTGATTATTTTCTTTGCCATATTTATTATCTTCTAAAAGAATTTAGAAGCCAGTGGGTTAAAAGGATTAGAATAAAATGCCCAATACTATCCATGCAATAATATATGGAAATAATTTTTATTACAAGACAAAGTTCTAAATCTTCAACTAGTTTTTCAGTGGATTTCAGTTTTTTGTCATTCAGCCTCTCCTAAGGCAGGGTTGCCTCTAGGCTCCAGCTCTTTTCCCTCTTCACATGACGATGGAATCACTGATTTACAATTTCCATCAATTTCCATTGATTGGTAGCAAAGCTCAGACCTTTCCAACAAGTCCTACAAGAGAGTGGCACCTGTCCGCATACCAGCAGTCTCTCTCACAAATGTACGATGAGGATGATTAAAGCAAGGTGAGGCTGATTGAGGGAAGGTTTTCATTTTCTAGCGAAACAAGAAAATGGTAGCAAGATAGTCCCTTTGTTTTCGTTACTATTAGAAAAAATCTAAACTCCTTCAAGATCCTAGTGGTCTGGCTGCTGTTGTGAGAGGTGGTAGAAAGATAAAACAATATTCAGGCTCCTTTTCCTTTGGTCTCTGTTCAGTGCCCCTGTAATCATAGCCTCTTCCTTCTAGTTGCTTAGGGAAAAATGAGGTAGAACAGGGTCATGTAATTAATATAATTATATTTAATTAATAAGGAATGATAATTAGATGTTGAAAACTAATACATTCTAAAATTCCCACAGTGTGTGACACAATATACCACCAAGACAGACTGAGGCTGGGTCAAGGTGATGTCACAAAGGAACATGACTTAGAGACAAACTCCATCTTTTTTTTTATCCACACCTGAGGACATTTTTTCATTGCTGAGAGAGAGAGGGAGAGAGAGAGAGAAACATTGATTGGTTGCCTTCTCGTGTGCACCCTAACTGAGGATCGAATCTGCAGCCTGGGTGTGTGTCCTGGCTGGAAATTGAACCTGCAACCTTTCAGTCCATGGGATGATGCTCCAACCAACTGAGCCCACCGGCCAGGGCCAAACTCAATCTTGATCACTAGCACATATTTTCATAACTTTCACCTCACTTCAGAATAAAAGCAACACTTCACTTTGTCCCATTTGTTATTTCACTTGAAGTCATAATGTTAGGCTCTTTTAAGAGGCATGTAGGAGTGAATGTCCAGCCTTTTGGCATCTCTGGGCCACACTGGAAGATGAGTCGTCTTGGGCCACACATTTAATACATTGTGACATGTAATCACAAAAATATCTCATAATATTTTAAGCGAATTTCCAATTTTGTGTTGGGCTATGTTCACAGCCATGCTGCAGACTGCAGGTTGGACACCCCTGTGTTTAGGTTACTTCAGGTGACGGAGAGTTAGTGTGAGGCGACCTGGGGAATGAAGGAAATCAGTAAACCACTGAACCATTAAGCCTCGTGAGAACTGGAATAAGGTTAAGAATTCAACATTAACTCTCCTAGTCTTGTGACTCAGCTTCTCTCTCCACACAGATTCTAGTGCCCAACTGGGTTCAATCCTGCTACTTCCTAGCATGTGACCTTGGGCAAGTTATTTAAGCTCTCTGTGGCTTAGTTTCTCATCTGTGAAATGGAAACAGACTCACAGGGTTGAATATATTTACAACACTGAAAATGGTCCTAGACACACAGAAATTGGTGTTCCCTATTATTATCATCATCATTTTTTATTACTGTTGTTACATTTTCCACTATCCTCCACTACCCTCACGGTGCCTACTGCCTCATGGTTCCAATTACCACCTTTTCTATGCGTGGCTCTCAGCATCTATCCTTTTCTGCTTTATATTTTACCAGAGTTACCGACTTTCTCCTTATCTCCTTTTCTGTAGTTCATGCTTCTATTTACTCATTCTTCTGTTTATTGCTTTTATTTATATCTGCCTCTCTGCTACTCTATTTTCTGGTTTTCTATGTATCTCACTTGCACTGTCTTGAGAGAAGATGTGATAGGACCACTTCATGACTATTCAGTATAAAGCTCTGCTGAAGTTCCTGTGTTAATTTGTTTCAGGCTATTGGCAGATTTGTACTTGACTGTACTATACATTGATTCAGATGGGAATCCATGGTCCAACCAAGTACTGTTCAAAACAGCAAGTGTCTCAGATTATTAACTGAGAATCCTGTGTGTAGAGAACAGTCTTGGACTCTGTCAGAAGGAGCCTGTGGGGGCGAGGTACAGCATCTAGGGTTTCCTGGCTCCATTGCACTTCACTCTTTCTTTAGCATCACTGCCATCCCTTTGATGCATGGAGATATGGGAGCTCAAAAAATACCAAGTGATCCTAAGTCTTAACTCAGAGTACATGCAGTGCCTTATTTAATTTGACCAAAGAAGATTTTATTTTATTTTTTATTGTTTACTTATTTATTTTTTTTTTAGAGAGAGAGGAAGAGAGAGACATCAATGTGAGAGAAACATTGAACATCTGACTAGGGATCACACCGGCAACCTATGTATGTGCCCTGACCAGTGATCAAATCCTAAATCTTTTAGGTGCATGGGATGAGGCTCCAACCAACTGAGCCACCTGGCCAGGACAAGAGGTGCTATTTCTTGTACTTATTAAGGAATGGGTGGTGATCTTTTACAGAAATGGCATCTTGTCTACATTATGTCTGCTTCAGAATTCCAGCAATACAGAATCAAACGGAAATGACCTAAGGTGACATAGAGGAAAGAGGTTTAAAGCATTTAAAAGACATGCTGAAGGGATGGTTATAACTTTCTCTTTGCTTCCTTAATTCCCTGGCCAGTTTAACACACCATAGTACTAATTATCTGGCAATTCAAATGCTACACAGTCAGCATCCTTCAGAGGAAAGGCTTTTCTGGAGATAGGATTGGGAGGAGCAAGCGAAAGCCGTCGATAACTTTTTTTGTAGGATTTGGGAGGTAAGATGCTCTAGCTTGAAGATTTGTTAATCAGCAACTTGTGTCAACTTGCCAGGAAAGTTGTTTAATGATAGTATTTATTTAAACCAGTTGTCCTGTGCTTATTTTACATCTGTTTACAGCTAACACTCATTCGTTTTAGTCCTGTTAGAAGTTTCTGCATTGAAGTTTAACATGCCATTTTTAAATGTAAATTCTAGTTAAGCAAAAGAATTCTGGTTAAGGATTAGGAGAAACTAAGTAAAGCCACAGTAAATTAATGATTGTCCAGCTGAAAAGGTGAGTGGACTAGGAACTAATGGATCGGTTAAAGGCCTGGGAATCACACATGGCACTGGTCCAGACAATGGGATGCACCACGTGTGAAAATGGGTAAATTTTCATTAACAACGAGCCATGATATGTCATGGAGTTGGCCAAAAAGTTCGTTTGTGTTTTTCTGTAAGATGGCTCTAATTGCACTTAGTTGTCTTCAGCGTTATTCGAAACAGTTTTGTAGACTGTGTTGTGACAGCTATCATATCAGTGTGCATTTTTAAAAAATCTATCAAAATTGGTGAATTTTTGTGTAGCCATTTTAATATTGAAGTTAGAAGAAAATATGCGACATTTCCCATATAATATGCTTTATAATTTCAAGAAAGGTAAAAATGAAACTCAAATGCAAAAAAAAAAAAGATTTGTGTAGTGTATGGAGAAGGTGCTGTGACTGATCAAACGTGTCAAAACTGGTTTGTGAAGTTTTGTGCTGGAGATTTCTTGCTGGATGATGCTTCACAGTCAGGTGGACCAGTTGAGGTTGATAGCGATCAAACTGAGACGTTAATTGAGTACAATCAATGTTATACCATGCGGGAGATAGCCAACTCCAAATCAATAATGTTATTGGTGAAAATGAAAAATGTGTCTTTTATTTTATGGAAAATCCATATGGACTTTTGGCCAACCCAATATTTGAAAAAGGAGTTTTTCTTAGTATTGTGGCAGGTGAAAGACAAGGTGGGAGGTACTGGTCATGAGTAATTCTTTCTTGTTCGCTGAGCATGATCCCAGGACCTTTAAAGAGGTTTGTGGGTACACAGTGCATGTTGGGAGGAAGGAATGGCAGTGACTTGTCAATTCTGGAAAGGCCTGACAGCATGGGGGAGGGTTTGGCCTGCTCGGGAAGGATGCTATGCAGATCATCTGCATGGAATGGAAAATAAGAATTGCTGCTGTGTATTGACAAGGCTGACTCCCCTCCTTGTTGGCCTCTTTCAGAGTATGGGAATCAGATATTCTCTTTAGGAAATTCAATTAACTATGTTTGTAAATGAGGTTAACTGTTTAAGGGAATTTAGTTTAGTCACTGTCTGAACATTAATCAAAGACCATGAAAAAGACATTGTTTCTATTTTTAATTCATTTTCCCCCCATTTTAAATAGAATAATAAATTGGGGAAGTTGACTGGCCGTAACTAAATTTTTGGATTTATCTGCCAGGTAATCAGAGAATAACGAGCCCAATCTTGGTTACAAGGAAAGAGTGATTAAAATAAGACTTTGCTTGGAGTGAGATATTGGGGGGATTTCTAACCTGTGTCCATGGGCCAAAGGAGGAGGGTTGGATTCATAAATGATATCAGTGCTTATGGCTGAGTAGGGACTTGGAATCCAGCAAAAGGATATTAAAAGAGTGTCTCGGTTATCAGCAATGCCATACTTAGAATCAGACAGAATAAGCAGCAATTTCCTTTTAGAAGGAATTCTAAAGCTAAGCTTGTTTCATTTGAATTTGGGTTCATGATTTATACCATGTGTTCATCCTCCCCTGTGTTTGGCGATGTGACTGGGATGAGAAAAATCTGAGGCACCCAGATCTTATTTACAGGTAAGTGGCTGGCCCGGAGCAGCTCTGCCTTGGGCCAGCCTGTAGTGTGTGAGTTCTTGACTTTGCACAGGGAAGATTTCACAACAGGAGTCCAGGTGATTTTGAGAGTGTGTTTATTAAAGCTGAGGACAGTAAAACCAGGAAGGGCCTAGGATAGGAGAAGCAACAGGAGAGAGACTAGGCTGGGCTGCTTTGGTTCTCTAAAAATGTTGTAGGAAAGACGTGAGTCGAGGTGGGGATGCTGTCTGCTCACTGGAGAGTCAGACAAAAGGGGGTCCTTGGAGACAGGGTCAGGGGGTTAAAAGCCACTGTTGCTCATTATTCCCCAGCTGCAAATCTTGTGGGGACCCTTACAGATTAGGAGATGCATGCCTGTAGGGAAACAAGAAGGGGAAGGGAAAGGCACAGGCATGTTACTGGGAGCGGGAGGGAGAGTACAGGCTGGGTCCTTGGTCTGAGGGTTTTACAGGCTGGGAGTTTAGGGGAGGTCTTAGGGAAGGATCTCAATAGAATATTCATCAGCTTTTCCAGGTGCACGCTTTCAGGGTCATGGTCTCCACTGATTGGTCAGCGCCAGGGCAGGGGGTCATTAGTCACTGCAGCTGGTCCTGGCGTCACCCATCTGGTGTTGCTGCTTTTCTGGACCTGGAGCTGAAATACAACTGAGGCCTAGGTGTTATTTCTAGGGAGGGAAGGGCGGGGAGTGTAAACTGCATAATCAGCCATATGCCAGGGGAGGAAAGACCACCTTGGGGGCCAGGCCCAGCACCAGTTTTGCCCAATGCAAGACACCTGGGGCTTTGAGCCCTGGTGACCTTCTGATTCTGGCTGTAAATTGTTTGGCCCATTTCTTCAGCTTTTGGTCTGTTTCCCCATTCCACTTGCCAAAGAATTTTCCTAGCCCCTTACTATCCTGCCGCATTTTAAGACCACTTTGGTCAAGTTCTTTCTGAATTTCTAAAGACCTGGCCCATAGCGGGTTAGAAGTTTTAAGCAAAAGATGGTATTCATTCATTCAGTAAATTTTTATTGACTGTCTATAGGACACCACATGGTTCTATATCCCATAAAGGGGATGACACAAATTGGCATCCTGCCCTCAAGGACCTTAAGAAACTTACAGTCAGTGTGGGACATAAGCCATATGTTAAAATAATACTATAATTGTTTTATGTCATTAGAACAAGGGAAATGTGTTTACCAATGATTTGCTATGTGTCAAGCAACATGCTCTGTCATCTTGCATGATATTCAGTCAGACCCTTGCAACAACTCTGTGAGATAGATTTTAGTAGAAATGGGCAAAAGTGGGAATATAGTTGCAGACTCATTCAGTTCGCACCATGCAAATGTATGAAGCAGAGTGATGATAAGTTCAGAAAGGTCGGTTGGGGCCAGGATGTAAGAGCCTGTGTGGGGCTTTGTTCCTTGGAAAAGGGGAGACATTCAAGAGTTTTGAAAGGAGTCTGGAGTAACCGGGACTGTGCTTTGGAGAACTGCAGCTGGAAGCAGGCAAATGACTGGACCTTGATGAGCTGGGTGAGCCTTTCCTGGTATCCACATCTAAACAAAGTACGGAAAGTGTCCTCACCCATGTACTGGCTTGGGGGTGGGGGGAGATAAAAGAGTCAGTCTGCAGTCTGTCACTCTGGAGGGCAGAACTGAAAGAGAGTAGATTGTGAATAATCAATGCTATATGTATGTGTTTATATATACACATGGAGAGAGATATAGAGCTATAGATATATATAAAGGAAAATGGCTTCCAGTCAAAGTTTAAGGGGGAAGAGAGAAGGTGGGGAGAAGGAGCCTGAAATTTGGCCCATTGATTCCTCTCTTACCCACTTCCGAACCCTGGTTTGAACACTACTGCTCCAGCCTGGGCCAGTTTTCAGCTTTCCTCTTGAGTCTTTTGTTTGTCTGGACTCTGATGGCAGCTGTTATCACTCCAGCTGTGGAAGGGATGGGAGGCAACTTCCTGTTATTCTATCCTGCCATCCCTATGGGGGTGGGACATTCCCTCCCCCATCTTCTGCTGCTGGTTGTACAGTAGGAGCCTGTGGATAGCCATCCTATGACTGGGGCTGGAAGAATGACTGGTAGCCACCCAGCCTCTGTTAGAAGACATTTGGGAGAGCAAGGCAGTCAACAGGCATGACAGACAAGTGTGTCCCTGGCTGTGGGGAGGGAAGGATGAGTGGCTAAGAGGCAAGTTAAGTGGGTGGTGCATAAAATATCTGAGGGGGTGAAGGGTTGTTGCATAAATGCTGGGAGAGAGGGAAAAGGGAAGGACTCCGGCCAAAGCAGAGAGAGAGGGAGAGAGAGAGATAATTGTGTTTTCTGGCTCTAAGATTATTTGGGGTATCTAGGTTTTGGTTTATTTAAGGAATGGAGGTGATATAATGATCCATTTCTGTCCTGTATTTTTATTGAGTTTTTTTTCTCTGAATTGGGTGTAAGGAATACGAAGAGGCATTAAGCATGGATCTTGCTTTCAGATTTTGGGAAGATAGAAATTATATATAGCTAGGCATATATAACTATATGTTTGCACATTTGTATAATCTCAATAAAGCTTACAATAACCTTTGGAGTATTATCTATCAGCTCCATTTCATAAGGTGTGGCTCAGTGGTTGAGTGCTGGCCTGTGAACGAGTTCAATTCCCAGTCAGGGCACATGTCTGGGTTGCGGGCCAGGTACCCAGTAGGGGGTGTGCAAGAGGCAACCACACATTGATGTTTCTCTCCCTCTCATTCTCCTTCCCTTCCCTTCTCTCTCTTAAAAAAGAGGTAACTGATGGAAGTTTCAGTGAGTTGCCCAAGTTACACAGCAAGTAAGTAGCAGAATTGAGCCATGGACTCCAAGTCCTTTTTCTGTTCCCTGTATTGCACGGTGAGGACAAGGACTTTACTTAGGCTTTGAGGGAAGGGTAGGACTTAACTCGCAGAAGGGGGTCGGAAGGTATAAACTTCCAGTTATAAAATAGTCATGCGGGTATAAAGTACAGCATGCTGATTATAATGATTAATATTGTATTATATATTTGAAAGTTGCTGAGAGTTAAAAGTTCTTTTCAAACAACAACAATCAACTCCTGCGCACAGAAGAGTGGGACTTCTAGTTTGGCCAGGAGATGAGAATCAAGCAAAGTGATCCCCAGAACTGGAGTTGGAGATAAGGTGGGAGAGGTAAACAGATTCCAAATTAGCGAGCCAAGAATTGCAGAGAAAGGGGGGTCCTAATTTGGAGGGGAAGATGTTGAGGGCAAAACCAGTGTTTTTGAAAACTCATCTAGTTGGGGCTCACAGAGCTGGGGGAAAAATGGAGGCAGAAGTGTAGGACAGGAGCTTGGAACAGTGTGGGTCCTACAACGGTAGTGACATAACCAACGTCTGCGAGAGCCATGGCCTGGCTCTGTGGCTTTTTTTGTTTTGTTTTGTTTTGTTTTAAAGCAGTCTAGTGTTCAAATGAGTGTAGATTGCAGGCCATCACTGCTTTAAAGTAAAGAGAAAAAATGGCTTTGGAGTCAAATGGACCTTGGTTTCCACTCCAGTCCTGGGTGTTCTGGAGAAATTTACTTAGGTAACCTTCCTGAGCCTTTGATTTTTATGCTGAAATCAGACTCATGACACTCACTTTACCAGATCGTTCTGAGGATTAAGTGAGGCACAATGTTAGACTCTGCATCTCTCTACAATTCTTGGCACGTGGTGAAATGTATGATGTTGTCATCTGTCAAAAACAAATAATAAAAACCAACAGAAAGTCAGTAATTAATTCATTGTACTTCCAGAAGATGATGGATAGTATGCTACCTATGTCTCATATAAATAGAGCCACTGTGCACCGTTCAGTTCTGCCTTGGAGCAGATAGGCAAATTGAATAAACCATCTCCGGAGAATCTTTCAGTCTGTTAGCCAAGGGGATTATACAGCACGATATCTGTCGAGGGTAAATGTTACTTAATTCTTAATTGATAGCTCAGTCTCTGCAATTGGTTCCATTCAATAGTAATTATTCTCATGTGGCTTGTTCAGACCAATTGTGAGTTCCCCTCCTTTTCAGTTGTGCATGAAAACAGCAGCGTTAAAGGTTCTGAAAAAGGTTAATAGTAATTTTTCTTATTTCAGAGGTTCAATTTTATTTGCCTGGAAGCTCGTGTGGTGTGATTCATTTTTCGTCGCTCACAGCAAAAGCAGCCACATGGTCGGACAACGCTGCAAGTTAACAATTCAGAGCTGGGTCGCCTTTTCTAGCATTCGCTTTCCAAATTTTTCCGAAGTTTCTTTGAAGTTCTAAATTTCCCGTTTACGGGAACACCCAGGAGTCCCAAGATAAAAGTGTAGCAGAGTGAGCTGGCGTTTTCCTTTATTCGCCTGACTTAGAGCTAGCCATTTTCTGTTTCACACACAGCCGGACTCGTACTTGCCCGTGACATAGAGGCAATTGTTATTCCTTAAAAAGGGGGCTTGGGTGGGTTGGTTTCATTTCTTTCCTGGGATGTAGGAAATATGCCAAGAAAAGTTTAAAACACGACCCACAGGGTTCTTCCCCATACATCTCCTCTCCTTAGAGATAGCAGGAAAAGCAGCATTTTTTTTCCATCAACACCCACTACCAGCCCTAGTCTGGCTCAGCAAGGAATGTATAAAATTAGTTGACTCCTCTGAGTGACGGTCCCCAGGCCCAATCAGCGGGCGCCGGGGCGCGGCCTGCCCCTCCCCCTCGCGATCTCTCTTTGGCTAATTCCCGCAGTCGGGGAGGAGAGAGCGCCGGGGTGGGAGGGGGAGGTACCTGGAACGGGGAGTGATGTCAGCTCCCAGCTCCGTGTCTGCCGGGATTCCTGACATGGTGTAGGGCCCGGAGGGTGGGGACGCCGGGAGCGGGACGGGACGGGATTCGGGTTTGCTAGCCTGCGGCGGGGCCAGAGTGCTGGAGCTTTGAACTCCGAGGGAAGGCGAACCAGAACTTTTGGAACTAGTGCCCGCCGCCTCCACCCCCAGGTAAGGGCGTTTGACTCTTCTCAGACCCGAGAGGAGTGGCACCGTTGTGTGTTTGCAGCTGGGTGTAGCAGCTGCGCCTCCTCCTCCCCGGGACTATTTCCTTTTGCTACTCACTTCTGTTTTCCAATGGGAACGAGCGCTTTTGCGGGGTGGTGGTGGTAGGGTTTAACTCCTGGGGCACCCAAGTAGCCTACGTGTGAAAATATCTCCAGGATTGGATATGTAATGTCTTGTCTGTATCCTAAGACCCCCCTCTCCATACACCCTGGTCATCCACTAATACTTGAGGACTCCAATCAGAGAAGTGAGGGGGTAGAGGTGAGTGGGTGGAGAGTGTTATTGAAAAATGTCACAAAAAGTTTATGAAATATTGACTCAAAAATGGTGCTCTTTGAGAGAAAACAGAAATTTTGTGTATATATATTTTAGTTCCCGTGTGGCCTATTGCATAGTGATTTAAATGGAAGAATATAATTGTTATTCTTATATAGCATCATAAAAAATCTTTTTATATAGTCCAGTCAGGATGTGAGAAATTCACTTGGGATGTATTCATTATGAGCTTGCCGGAAAAATAGTCTCTTGAGGCCACACTTCCAAAACTCCAACTCTTTTTCACTCTCACATTTTAACCTAGAATCCCTTTCGTTTCCAACTTTGTGATCAGGAGGGGTTAGTTAGGAAGGTGGCTGAGAATCTTAAGATTTGTGTTCTGTGGCTGAGAAAAGGATGTGGGCTGGCAGTTGTCTTCTCAGAGATCATTTTTAGAGAAGGGAGTTTTAACAGGGAAATGTGGCAGAAGGCGTGGCATACAAACTGTTAATTATAGGAACATGCATTTTTCAACATGTGGGACCAAAACAAATCCTTCCTTTCAATAAGAAGTGCAGGGAGCAATAGAATGAAGATTTGATTTAGTGTCCAAGTTTGGTAATTAAGGAAAGCAGTTGCCTGCCCGGAGGAAGAGATATTTTGAGAATTGGAAGTATAGAATTCTGATTTTTGTTTATTTCCTGTTTCAAACATTTTCTTTTTTCTGGAGATTTGTGTGCCCAGGTCACTAACCGGGTGTGATTGATTTTTCTGGGGAAAAAAACTTAACTCTACAAACTGATTCAGAACTCTCAATTATCAGTGCTTAAGGCTCTCTCTTTTTTTTTTCCCTTTGTAGAAGAAAAAAAAATATATGGGCTGTGGTTCCTGAGTCAAGTTTCCCTTTTCATTCACCACTGTTCCTCACAGTGAGGATCCCTCTTGTTGCCAGGTCTGGGAGGAAACAGGCATGGGCTTCATTGTGAGTCAAAAGCTGCATCCCCAGTGCCTGGACGAAAGGGCATTTCCAGAAGATGAGGAAAGAAGCCACCACATCACATCTAATAAACTTAGTCAGGAAGTGTGGAGATAACAGGGCTGTATAGATGGGGTTCTCTATCTTTCTAGCCAGATGAAAATTAAATTTCAGAGCTAGATATAAGTATTTTGTTTGTCATTGTTTATAAAACCACCTGGGTCTATATTGTTCTCAGTTTTTGAAAAAATTAATTAGTACAGGGTAGAGAAAGCAGGATTTTGCAAAGGGAAGGGGTGCTTTACGGGAAAGGCCAGAGCATTTTGATTTTAGTTTGTGTGTTAGACTCAGAACAGAAATTTCCTAATGGCTCTGGAATACTGGAGGGCAAGTCTTTTCTATTTATGTTCTATAGGAAGCAAGTAAAATGCACTGTACTTCCCAGTAGGAAAGAGAAGGAGGTGATGTGGAATTCCTGTGGGCTGATGTGAGCTCACTGTAGTCCTGGCTGATACAGTGCTCAAACTGGAGTTTGCAATGTCCACAGCTGGAGCTGCAAAAACCAGTCAAGTGAAGAGTATGTTTAGGGTGTTATGACGATGTGCCAAAATCAGATTTATGCTTTTCCCCCGAGAAACTCGTCTTGGCTTAAGCACTTCAATATGCCAAAGCTTTAAGTTTATTAACAGTTTTTGGAGTACTAGTCATTTTACATACTTGCTTTTAACCAGTATTCCTCTTTCTTGGTCCTTGTTTATGAAGATGTGGTATAGTAAAACCTGGTACTTTGAAAGGACAAAACCTAAAAGACGTTCGTTACTGAGAAAGGTAGGTTCAGATTCTGGTTAAATTATCTTTCACCAGCAACTGTCACTAGTTCTGGTATCTCCTTAAAAAAAAAAAAAAAGGGATAATGGCCTTTGTGGACAAAGGTTGACTTGAAATCTAGGGCACACTGTAGTTCAGATCAATAGTGCCTAATTTCAGGGGCATCATGGACAATTTTTAGAAACAAGTTCAGTGAGGGAGAGTGCTGTGTCTGTAGTCTCTTTGTCAGTCAGTACCAGCATGAGATAAATAGGAACAAGGTCATTTTTTCCCCCTCAGTTACTGACTAGCTGACTTCTTTTTAAAACCTACCTTTCAGCCCTGTCTGGTGGGGCTCAGTGGACCGAGTACTGGCCTGTGAACCAAAAGGTTGCCAGTTCCTTTCCCAGTCAGGGCACATACCCAGTCAAGGTTGTGGGCCAGGTACCCAGTAGGGGGCGCATGAGAGGTACCAACACAATGATGTTTCTCTCCTCTTTCTCCCTCCCTTCCTGTCTCTCTAAATATGAATAAATAAAATATATTTTTAAAAATACCTGCCTTTCATATTCATGAAATATTTGCATTTTATAGTTGATTTAAATTAATTATGTTGGCAATTTGTTACATTAAAATTAACTTTTTGATTTTTTTAGCTCCCATTTTCATAAGTACCAAATCCAAATACTGTATTTTTCAAAGTGTTAACTAAAGACCTCATTCTTCACTCCATCCTTTCACATGCTTCTGACCTGATGTTAATTACCTTTCCAAAATAATGAGTGAATTAATGAATGAAAATGCCTTCACCTTTGGGTGTGTGTCTTGATTCTTTGTGAAAAAAATGTTGCTTCACGGTGAAAATGTAGGCAAGAGATATTGTATAATGATGGCTTTTTTTTTTTATTACCAGAGACTTCCCTAGAAAGCCATATTAGTTCTGAAATTGAGGGAAAAAATATCACAGTTGAGTGGACAATTGTGAAGTCTTTCAGGGAGCCATGATTATGATTATTGATTTAACCATGGCCAAACGGCTGAGTTTAAGTAAGAGATTCAAAGCTGTTGAGGTTAGTGACACTGGATGTTGTTTGAGGATAAAGGGAACAGAGTGTCTGCTCTTTAGCTGAGATGTTGATAATGTCGTGATTAAATCAGTCATCAAACTGTCCGAAAGTTGACAGTATCCAAAAACTGCTCCAGGCTTGTGCAGTTCCTTGCATCTGTAGTATATTATGTCATTTGTTCTCAAATTCATTGCAGTGCCTGTCAGAACCTTTTCCCTCGTCGAAAAGCCTACAACTTTTGTCACAGATGTCACCACCACAAAGACAGGCTTCATGAAATGGAGCTAATGGATTAAAAAAACTAAACTGAATTAACCCACTCTACAGGAGACAGACTCTTCTATTTCTTTTACATTCTTCATTTTAAATACATTCATTATTGATGCCAGTTTGGCACTAGTTGATAATGTTTCAAAAAGCCAGGTGGTGAGAGTTTCTTTTACTTCAATATTTTTTTCCAAGTTGAAGGATCTAGAACAGCAAACGACTGGAATTTAGATTTAAAAACGAGCCCTTCCAGGAGTTTTAAGTTCGCATTCTTGCTAGGCAGTTTTGGGGGACGTGTACCAGTCTGGACCTGTTGAAGGGCTTCTATTTCTGAAACGTGGGTTTGGAGTCAGTGGTCCAGGTGGGTGGGTTGTCACTGTTCGTGACTGAACTTGGGTCATATGTGTCCCAGGAACTTGGTGAGACTCACATTTTGACTGGCCCACACACACATCCCTGTTTTCTTTTGGTGAGTGGAATGAGTTCAGAATAGAAAGATCATTTAGTGGTTTCTGTATGGTGGTGCACCTAAAAATACTCATGACTTGAGGGAATTGTCCAAACTGTATAACTGCACTGAATAACAGTTATTCTGGCAAAGGCTCCTGTCTCCAATTCATATCGTGGAGGAAGATGATCAGGCACTGTAATGTTTGGGCCTGCAGTAGATTTTATGGACTCCCTGTGAACTCCACAGTGAAGCTACGTATTTTCACCTCTAGTTTGGGGAAATGCAAACATTTGATATAAAAACAGATGCATGTTCAGGGGAGCAGGTGTGCCAATTCCTGCTGTGTGTGTCTTTGTTAACAAGGGAAAACTTAATTTTACCTGGTGAAGGAGACAATAAAGATGCTGTTTTCAGTGCCCAGTCCGTTGTAAGTAAGTGACCAAATTCTTTAAGCAAGAAGTAGGTAGGCTTGTTGGGAAGTGTATTAACTCTTCCCATGATGTGAATGTAATATTGGGTTGGCCAAAACAGTTCATTTAACTTTTTCCGTACAGTGGCTCTAGTTGTCTTTAATTTCATTTCAAGCAATTTTGTTAGATTGTATTGTGACAGCTGTCATATCAGCATGCATTTAAGAAAACAGTAAAACTGGTGAATTTTTGTGTAGCCATTTTAATATTGAAGATGGAAGAAAATCTGCAACATTTTTGGTGTATTATGCTTTATTATGTCAAGAAGGGTAAAAATGCAACTGAAGTGCAAAAAAAAAAGATTTGTGCAGTGTATGGAGAAGGTGCTGTGACTGATCAAAAATGGTTTGTGAAGTTTCTTGGTACTATTGACATTTTGGCCAAATAATTATTTGTTGTGGGGCTGTCTTTTGCATTGGAAGATGTTTAGCAGCAGCCCTGGCTTCTACCCAATAGAAGCCAATAGTGGGAGTTAGCTGAGATACTTAAAATATCCAAATCAATAAAGTTATTGGTGAAAATGAAAAATATGTCTTTTTTTTATGGAAAAACTAAATGGACTTTTTGGCCAACCCAGTACTATACATATCACCAAATATGCCTATGTTAGCTCATTTTCTGTGCCTAGATCCAGCTCACAGAGGTCTTTTTTTCATCTGTAATATTTCATACAGATGTCACCTTGCCACCAGAGTTGTATGAGGTTTTTATGAGGACAGTTTACAGAACTTACTTTATTTGGAAGAAAACGAAAACAAGACTAAGACTCTGTGGCCTGCTTTCTTCATAGAACTGGACGGTGTGGTGGCAGCTGCAGCAGTAACGTCCTTGCGCTCGTTGTCTTTTTCTAAAGATGTTGCTTCTCATAACAACATGTAGCAGAGAATCTTGTTTTGTTTGAACCGGAATTTGAACACGTTCTCCTTTTTCTCACAAACGCTAGAAGAGTCGAATGAGCTCGCAGGCTCTTCATGGAAATTCACCACGCGGAGTGAGCAGTGGGAGGGAGGGAAACAGCGGCAACTCGGAGGAAACACTCCGAACCTGTGAGTCTGCCAGGATGATTTGTGTGAAGTCACCTGGGACTCAGTGTTTTTCCTCAGGATCAGCTGCTTGGAGGCTTTTGTAAAACTTTCACAGTCTTCCGGCTCTGCTCCCATGGGTGTGTGACGTTGCACAACCAAGAGAGCTTTTAAACACAGATTTAAGGTTCTTTTATTGCTCTTCTGTTCTCAGGGTCCCTTGATTCTCTAGGATGATTTGTGCTGTACATCGCCCTGTGGGGCAGACACAGCTAGATGCCCAACCAATAGCCATTCCACCCACTTCTTCCCCACAGCTGAACCCCTCTTATTTAATTGCCCACCATGGCCAGTTAAAAAAAAAAAAAAAAAGCTTGCTTTCCCAGAACTGCTTGCAGCTGGGGAGTGTCTAAGGGACATAGCCCTGGCCAATGAGATGTAAGTAGCTGGGTGGGGCTCCTTTATAAAGCTCCTATAAGGGAATGGACTCTTATGTGCTCCCTTGGTAGGCCTTTTGCTCTTTATCCCTGCAACATGGATTCTGTTTTGTGAGTGGAGAAGCCATCTCAGGACCAAAGACAAAAAACTGGAGGGGTAAGCAGTCTGGGAAGCTGATGGCATTCTGGAACTGTTCTACTAGCCCTCTACTGCCCATCTCTTGACTTCCTGTGAGAAAAAGAAACTTTGGTTAAACCACAGAAATTAGATTTGTTACTTGCAGCCGAATGTGATCTTAACTGAGTTTAAATTTTGAAAAAGTCATAGTTCCTCTTTTCTCTGAGAATTAAATGGCAGCATTCTGTGTGACAAAAAAGGGGTTGGACTTTGCCCTATGGACTCTCTGCTCGAACCCTAGCTTTGCTTTTATTACAGTCAAATATTGGCAAGTAACTTAACTCCTCTGGATCTCAGTTCTCCCATCTGCGAAATGGTGGTACTGATATTTGTCTCATAGAATTTTTGTTACTATCAGAAATGAGAAATTATTAATAAAAATAATAATGGCACATTTGGCACATGGATTTTCAGCAAATGGTGGCAGTTATTACTGAAGGAGAGTATAGTGGGGAGCCAAGTAATTGTAGAGAGGGAAGCAAGTAACTCAACTTCAAGTAGGTTCTCAGTAAGCATGGATGGAATGGCTGACTGGTGAATTAGATTTATAGCTGCAACTGCTTGCCTCCATCTACTTGCCATTTATTTTAACACCCATCTCTTATCCTTAGCCCTACTTGCCTAAACCAGAATACCTGGGGCTCTTCTGTTCTCCAACTTCAGTTGAAAAAGCAAAGGATGTCCTTATGAAAAATTTGTTAACTATAGCACAGGAATGAAGGGAGTGGGCTCCAGAGTCAGACACATGTAGATTAGAATCCCTTGGTCTTACTTACTAGCTGTGTGATTTTGTCTTCTGTGAGATGGGAATAATTGGTTGGTTATGAGGAATAAATATGCTTATATGTGAAGCACTAACAGCTGTTTTCTTGGCATAGAACAAGCCCTGGATTGATGACAGATATTGTTACTATTTCATTAAGCATTTGTTGGGCAATTCTTGGCCTTGGTATGAGATCCTCTTGGGTATGTAAGGACAAAAGATGCTTTTTACCCTTAAGAACATTCATATGCAGGAGATTGGGGGGGAGGAGATGACTCTCCTTATACATAATTGTAATAGAAAACAGATTTAAAATACTATTTAGCTGTTAAAAAGTTGAAAAAATATACTGACTTATACAGATGTTTGTGATAAATATTTTAAGAAAAAAAGCAACCAAGCTCATATATATAACATTTGTTATATATGTAACATATTTGTCACCATATGAAAAATTGCTAAATGCAGTGATTTGTGAGGGGATAGGATTAGGGTGGTAGGGAGGAGGAAGGGGGCTTTTTTAAAAAAGAGTTGATTTATTTTTAGAGAGAGGCGAAGAGGGAGAGAGAGGGAGTGAAGCATTGATGTGCAAGATACATTGATCGGTTGCCTCTTGCTCACCCCCAACTGGGGATCTGACCTGCAACTCAGGCATGTGCCCTGACTGGGAATTGAACTGGTGACCTTTTTGGTTCACAGGCCAACACTCAATCCACTGGGCCACATCAACCAGGGCATTTTTTAAATAGCATATTAATGTCTATTTCATAATACTTCATGCATTACTCTTGAAATATAAAAATATTAAAGTTTAAAAAGTCAGTTTGTTGGGCCTTTTGGAAATAGGTAGGGAAGATCATGCTATGAACTAGACTAAACGTTTGAGCAAGGAATTGGGTTTAGTGGGGTCCTGCTAGAGGAGATGGGATTTGAATGGACCTTGAAGGATGAGTAGGAGATTTTGAGGCAACAATGGGGGGAGAGGAGCACACTTGGGTTCAGAGCAGAATGTAGAATGTAGTAAGATTTAGAGGAAGTTTTTAGAGGTCGGTGAGATAGAAAGATCAATATCATCGAGAGAGGTAGGGTTTAGTGGAGCCACATCTTACAGGGTTATTAAGAGTGACAAGATTATGCTTTAAAATAAGATCTTTTTTGGTGCAAGGTGGGGAGGGATATGAGAACTGTTATTTTATAAAGATGACTTTGGAAATAGTATTGGGATGTTATCTGGGGTATATGAGGCAAGGGGAGTGGGGAGAGATAGAACATCCCTAATCAAGAAAAGTGTACAAACAAAGCTGAATTTTAATGGGAAATATGACAAATTAAGATTTGAATGCCTGGAACTCGAGATTCCATCATGACCCACAATAACCTACCTTTGTTTTCTCAGTGTGCAACTAGGTAAAACAATAGTGCATATTTTATCAGGTTTTTAGGAGAATAACAACAATAATAATAACAGCTAATGCTTACATAGAATTTGGTATGTACCAAGCACCTTCCTTATTTTAACTTAGATTTAATTTCTACATCAGCTAAAAGCAAAGGTACTGCTATTATTTCTATATTACAGATGAGGAATCTGAGGCACAGACAGGCCAGTTGAATTTCCCGGGTCACATGCTGTATGTGTTGGACTCAGGATTCAAATGCAGGTACAGTCTTTAGGGTCAGTATCCTCAGCCTCTTTATATTACTGCCTCTGGCTTAGTTTTGTACTTGGCATTGAGAACTGCTAGTTAATCTTATCCTTAACATGAAGATGTTATGCAATAATTTAGAAATTTAGATTTGGAGTTCAGGCAGAACCCTAGCTTGGTGGATCATCTTCATAGAGCTGTTACATAAAGAATGAGAGTAGATGAACTTGCCAAAGAAGAGGATGTAGAATAAAAAGAGAAGGGTGTATAGCAGGTCCTCGGATAACATCATTTCGTTATAACTTTGATGAAGGAAAACATTTGATTCCTGTCTGAGGCCACTGTCTGTGTGGAGTTTGCACATTTTCCCCATGTCTGCGTGGCTTTTTCCCAGTTTTCTGGTTTCCTCCCTCATCCCGAGGATGTCCTAGCCTCGGTGGGTGTGGGTGTGGGTGTGGGTGTGAGTGCTTCCTGTGATGGAAGGGCGTCCTGTGCAGTGTGGGTGCCTGCCTAGCGCCCCAAGCTGCTGCAAGAGGCTCCAGCCACCAGCGGCCCTGAACTAGAATAAGTGGATTGGAAAATCATCATCTTAATTTTTATTAATCTTTTAAAAATGTATGTATAGCTCACACTTATTTCAGCATTTATTTTAGAAGTGTTTTGTGCTTTTATTCAGTTTAGTGGTGTTTTTGTGACCAGAAAGAAGTAACAGGAACTTAACTCTTACTTATATCAGTGAGTCTACGGTAAAACTCGTTTCCTTGCACATCATATGCCTAAAATCGCCGTTTCCAAGAACCTGTTGATGATGATAAGTGAGGGCTTACTGTACATAGCCTTCAGGGAACCCTTGACATTTAGACATGGTCAGGCGAAAGAGAAGTTATTAGAGCAGGGAGTTAGAGCAGGAGCACCAGAGAAACAGAGGATGATGGTGGCAAAGGGAAGAAGTGCGCCCAACCGAAGTGGTTGCCGACCCATCACAAGGCCTACACTGAGAAACGGCCCCAGTCCAGCTGTCAGATCCTTTGGGAGCTTGGAGAGCAGTTTCACTAGCGCAATAGGGATGAAATCCAGAGTGCAAAAATGTGAGAAATACATGGGAGGGGATGGATTGCAGGTGGTCCCTGTTAGCGCAGCCCCTCGAGGAACTGAACAAGGAGAGACGTGCTGGGAAGCCTGGTTTTGAGGAAGGTGCAGGTAGAGAGGGTGATGTGAAAGGAGCAGAGGAGGAGTGGGACTGGGTACAAAGTCTGGGCGAGAAGGACAGGGATAGATGCAAAGTCAAGTGGAGAGTGGCAGACCAGCCTTGAAATCCACAAGCACCTTCTTCTGGTGGCATGGAAGAAAGGATGGGGAAAATAGAAAAAAATATGATTGGGAGAGATATGTTGAGTAATTTCACCTCAGGCAGTCTGCATTTTTTCAGTCCAATGGGAGGCAGTGAGACAAAATTTATAGACAAGTAACTCAGGCTCCTGAGAGGCTGGCTCTTGGGGTTCTTGGTGCAGAGGAAAAATGTGAAAGAATGACAGAAGTGTCTCATTTGAACAACACAAACTGACACGTTTGCCAGGATGTGTCTCCAGGCGGAAATCAGTGTATTGAAGTGGAAAGTCGTGGCACAAAAAAAGGAGTATGAAATGAGACAAGGGAAAACTTGACTGTATTTCAAGGAGGAATTTTTAGACAACCAGACATAATGGTTTGCAGAGCAACTGGCCAGGGAAAACCCGAGCGCTTCTGAGTGGTGAGAAGCAGCCTGGTTCTGGAACCACACCCTGGGTCTGGTGAAAACCGAACCCGCCAAAACACCAGGAACACTTCAAGGAACAGAGTTGTCAGCCGAGAGGCCTCTGCGTTAGATGCTGTTCCTGCGAAGGCTTTCTTTGGTCTTCAGTTTCAGTAATTATTTCAAGAGAGATCTGTAGTTGGAGACACTGGGTTCCGATGTTTCAGCAGATTTGCTGTTGTAATGACATTAGGGGGATGGGGAAAAGGACTGAAGCAATTCAGTAATTACCAGTGTGGTACTAAAAATCAGCGCCATTCCCATCAGTCCTCAGATGGGTCTCCTGGGGTTGCTTTGAAAGACATCAGTAAAAACTTAACTATGTGTGTGTAGTGTATTTAGACAGGCATCGTATTCTTGAGTTAAATGATTCTCCGTGGGACCAGCTATGTAATTGAGGAGCCTGGTGTAAAATGAAAATGTGTGCCTCCTTGTTTAAAAAGCAGGAAAAAAGTGCTGTTAAAAGTACTAACATAAAAAGCTTTTCCTCTTTGTCTACAGTCTTCTTCTTGACTCATCATGAATTTATTTGCTTTCGAATGCCATTGGATGTGAAGAAAAATTAAAATTGTTAGCATAAATTTTACTATTCATCTTTATATTGTGCAATGCCAGTTTTTTTTTTTAACATTTTATTTATTTATCTTTAGAGGGGAAGGAAAGGAGAGAGGGAGAGAGGGAGAGAAATATCAATGTATGGTTGCCTCTCGCACATCCCTTGCCGGGAACTGGCCCGCAACCCAGGCATGTGCCCTGACTGGGAATCAAACCAGCAACCCTTTGGTTCACAGGCCCGTGCTCAATCCATGAGCTACACCAGCCAGAGCCCAGTTTTAAATGCAAATACAAGAGCTTTAAATGTGTGTGCAGAATTAGTGAAATCACACAATTCCTATTTTGTAATTTGCATATGTATGTGTATGTTGTTCTTACCCAAACAGTAGAAACACTGCACAAAACTCACTCCTTTTATTTCACTTCTTGACCTGTGCATTTTATCAGTCTTTGATTTACAGAAGGAAGCACTGGTGTAAGCAAGGACTGGAAGGCAAAAGAACTATGGGTCTCTCTATCTTTCTGTTTCCCCTTCTATGCTGTCATTTTCGGCCTAGTGGGTGGCTAATACAGGGAAGTTACGGGAGTAAGAGAGGATGTGATAGGAATCCTTGGTTGTTTGTGTTTCTTAGAAAGACGTTGATTCGAATGGAAAGCATGGCTTCTTGGAGCTGCTTACTCAATTTTTGTAACACACTTTCAACTAGTCTTGCTGAACTCCCATGCCTCATGAATCCAGAGAAATTCTGTGCTCATGGGGCCCTGCAAACACTTTGTAGGAATGGGGCAGCAAGGAACCATGTGGCCACGCACATTGAATGGGGTCTCCTCTGCTCACACTCACGCTCCATTGTCCCATCAGACCTTATTCACAAACACAAGTTCAAAGTTACCGCTGTCAAGAATCTCAGGACGCCGACAGCAGAGCATTAAACCATCTCTGGAGACTTTCTGAGCGCAGGGTTCTGCATGATTACAAAGGTCCCAAACCCAGGAAGGGGGCCCTGTTCTGGGAAGTCCAGGAGGTCGCTTTTAAGCCTGAATTTCCCTCTGGTCTTAAAGACTCACCTTTATCATCAACGTTTGCGGCTTTGTGTCTGGTATCCTAGGGACCCTCTCCTGGCCATCAGCACTGTCATTTTTGGCTTTCAAGTATATTTCTAATAACTCCCCGTTGTCTCTACCATTGCCTTGGTTCACATCCCTGTCATCTCTGATATACACCCTTGCAGTTAATTTTTTCCTCTTACTCTACACCGCATGGCCAGACAAGTATTTTGCGCAAAGCTTTGGTATGAGGCTACCGTGCCTGCTCTTTGTGGTCTCCTGTGGGCTGTGGCTTGCGGTAGCGGAGGTCTCGTACTGATGGCCCTGGGTGGAGGCTTCATGGAGACTGACTTGGTTTGACCTACACCTTATGTATTTTAAGAAATTTAAGCCAATACTTAGTATTTGAGAGATCTTGGCTGTTGAAACTCAGATTTTACAAAGAGAAGACCTGGCTGCTCTGGGCTCTTGTTTTGCTGGACTGGTGCCCTATAGAACAGGAATACCCATGGACTTGGGAAGAAAGGTAATTTGGGTTTGCTTTTAGGACAGATTCTTTGTTCTGGGAAAATAATCACTTTTACCTATGTAAATTCAAAGCAATTATCTGAGGAATGCTGTGAAGCAGTTATCTGAGAAATTAAGTTCTCCACCTTCATAATGTAAATTGATGCATGCTTTGAGTAACCCTCCGTTGCTTTATTTTTTAGGAGAAATCTTTCTTAGGTCTCACCTGGCCAGGGTCACTACCGGTCACCTTAAGGTCACTTTGTGACCTCTTTTGATCTTGACCTCTTTCTCGAAGTTTGTCTTTCCCCATCCCGTGGTGAGCTCTGCACCCTCAAATTCCGTGAGTTCAGCCCTCCCCTGCCAAGTTCTGTAAGTCCTCTCAATCTTTCTGCTTTTCCTATTGCTCTTCTCTTTGCTTAAACCCTCCTGTTTTCTCTAGGCCCACTTACAGCTGCTCAGGAAACCTCTGTTAAGAGCCACAGTCAGAGCTCAGCCCATGAATTCTGCTGGGAGCAGGTGATTCAATTTTTAGATTTTTATATACTCAAGTATCAAGTGGATGCTGAGTTCAGTTGTTTTCTAAGGTTCCTTCCAGCCCAGTGATTCTGAGATGCTGTGATTCTTCCAATGCCTGTGCCTCTTCGTTGCCACACATTTGGTGTTTAGTTGCTTTTTGACATTGTATTTTGTGAAAGGAACTTCACTTGCACTGTCTCAGTTAAGAGTTTTTTTCCAAAACTGACACTCCAAATGGATTATCTCTGGTTATGTCTTATTTCTTCAAATAGATTCCATATATACTTGTTGAAAGGCACGACTGCCTTTGCTGCTAGGCCCTCTCATCCAGCAGACGGACTCAGTAACGTTCATGCAATGAGAGTGATGGTTCACTTGACCAGTGTGTATTGAGGCCTGGATGAGGCTCATGGGGGTGCAAAGGACACTCAAGCAGAAAAGGTGGGGGTGTATCAGTTACACCCTAAGATATGCCTCCTACTCTGCACATTTTTTTTTTTTTTTTTTGCAGTATAGAGTTTTTGATCTAGGGCTTCAGAGTTAGATGGCTTATAGCTGTGTCTGAGTTTCCTCATTTGTAAAATGGGGCCAATAAGAGTACTTTGTAGCCCGGTTTTCAGCAGCATGGATTTTGCCCTGGAGGTGTCATTTGGCAATGTCAGGAAATGCGTTTGTGTGTGTCACAACTAGGGGTGGAGGGAGGACTGACATTCAGGGGGTTGGGTCCAGGATGCTGCTGAACATGTTGTAATGCCTGGCCAGCCCCCCCATAGCAAAGAATTGCCCAGCCTCAAATGTCGGCTGCGCCCAAGTTGAGAAGCTCTGCCTTGTAGCTTTGTGAAGATGGAACCAGATAATGAATGCAATAAATTTGACCTAGTTAACTGTCACTCTCAGAAAACCATCTCGAAAATTGCAAAATGAGCTTTTGAGAGAGTGGACTCCAAAGGGCTTAATTTCAGCGGCACTTGTGGAAGGAACTTGCCAAGGAAAAGCCTTATGCTAAGGATTTCGTGCTCTCCTGTTTAGTGGTGACAGGCTCACTGGAGATTGTTTGTGTTACACTGTGTACTAACATGAGCTGGCTTGCATTTATCAGAGCTGTAAAAACAATTATTAATTTTTAGGGTGTTTCTGGTAAACTTCCTGCTTGCTTAACTAGTTTGTTCTGTGCAGATAATTTTGGTATGTGCTTGTTTAAATTTTCTTCTGATGGAGAATGTTTTGGTTTGTGAATTCCTAAAATATGTTTTGATAAGTGGGGCATGAAAAGGTTTTGTTTTCACATCAAGACACCTGATGTTTTTCTAGCCCTAGATTTGAGACAAAGGCCCCTTTCCTTTGCTGCCGCACTCGCCCATTGCACAGGGTTGTGATGTTTGCGGGCGTGGCAGGGAGAGCTGTTGGATTTCCCTCCATTGTTCATTGTACATTTGCAGTTGAGATTGCTATTTACATTTGTGTAGTTATAAAAGTAATATGTGTACCACCTAGAAGACTTGAGGAGTAGAGGCAAGACTATAAACACAAACAGAAAAAGGCATCAGTAACCCGACCACACAAAGGTACAACTACTGTCAAATGTCTTTCCTTTCATTCTTTTTCATTCAGATATTTTTCCGTATTTGAAGTATTCTGAGTGTATGATTTTTGTGTTCCACTTTTTTTACTTGACACATTTTATTTGCCTTTCCCCACACTATTATAATGTCTTACATATTATTTCTAAGAACTGTGAATGGTCCATCTACATTTGTTTCATGATTTCTCCAGTCTCAGAGCTGAGCATGCAGCCTGTGTTCAGAACCCGGTGGGCATCTTTACGCAGTGAGCATTCTCTGTATTTCAGATCGTTCTTGTCTTTACAATGGATGATCCAAAGTGGAACCAAAGGGTGTGGCCGTGCGTGGATATCGCAATTGATTTTTCTGTAGTTGCCAAAAGTTTCTACTAACTGTTGCTGCCATTAGCAGAGTGATACTTTCATTGTAATAATACGTGATAATTTCTAGGAGTATTTTCTTTTTCTTTTCTTTTTTTAAATTTGCTGTTAATGAGATCAAACATGGCTATTGGCTTTATTTCCTGTTTTTAACAAACTATTCATGTACTTTGCCCATTTTATCTGTTGGGTATTAGTAGTTTTCTTGTCGTAAACTCTAGTTCATGTATTTTACTTATTAACCCTCACTCATAGTTACTGCAAATATTTTCACCTACTTTTTTTCTAACTATTTGCTTTGTCTTTTTAAATTTTGTTCTTAATCATGTAGAAGTTTAAAATTTTTATGTAGTCAAGTCTACTGATTATCTTTCCCACCTGGGGTTTTCGACTGTTGTCCACATGGAAATGAACCCTTTCTGTTGTAAGTCACTATACCGTGTCTTCAGTGTCTAAAGTTCTACCCCGAAATGCCCACTGTAGAGTTTCCTAATGAGGGTAAATGGGCCTCAAGTGGTTATTCTACTGTAATATGTCCACCCATTGTATACCATGGGAAACCTTCACATGCGAGTGTGTGTGTGTGTGCGCGCGCGCGTGTGAGAGAGAGAGAGAGAGAGAGAGAGAGAGAGAGAGGGGAAAATTGATGTGAGCCGTGGCTCCTTTGATTGTGTTTCGAATTTACCTTCACTCGGTGGAAGTGAGTTTCCTGTAGGCAGGGGGCTTCCATAGATTCCCAAAGGGGCAGAGTGTGGGGGCCAGCAGCTGGAGCCAACTGAGGCTGTGCCTGGCACAGAGTTGACCCACAACAATTTTTTCTGTTTAGTGCATGAGAAGGTAAACTGAGCAGAGACTGGCAAAGTCCCCTCCACTCCTCACTTTCTAAGTTGTTCTTTCGGGCTCCAGGCTCTGTCCCCCTCAGCCTCCTGCAGGCACCGCCCTGCCCTGTGGGCGGACTCACAGGAGCCCACAGCCCTGCTGCAGCTCCCCAGCTGCATTAGCTGAGAATAGGGAGGTAACAATAACAACTAGTGTTTATCTGTTTTGCACAGCCTGGTCACTGGGACCTTTTTATGTGCTTCTCCCCTCAACCTTATGAGGTTAAGTATGGTTTTAATCTCCATTAATTTGGAGGAAACTACCGCTCAGTAGAGGCATAATTAAAATCTAGAGCGTCTGACTCCAGCATGGATCCTCTCTACTTATGAAACAGTTCTATCATTGTGATTTCTTGGTAGTGTGCTCTTGGGCCAGAGGGTAGCAGCAACTGTTTTAAATTTTGGAGTCAGATTAGATTCCCAGCATAGCCATGTCATAACATTGCAACTTTATGATAATACTTACCCAACCTGAGCCTCAGTTTTCCCACCAATGAGATGGTAACAATGTGTATCTTGTAGGGCACAGGTGGCAAACACAAGGCCTGTGGGCTGAATCCGGCCCTCCACCTTGTTTTATCCCTCCCAGCACCTTGTTTCTACCCAGCAACAGCGCTGAGCTCTCACTTAACTGTTAAGGAGTAGTTACAGTTATACAGTCCTAAAATTACATTTGAACCTTTGAAGGCAACCGAGAGGCTGATGTGGCCCCTGGTGAAAATGAGTTTGACACCCTGTTGTAGGGATACTAGAAAGATTAAATTAAGATAATACATTCAAGCTGCCTAGCATAGTGCCTGGCTCATTCGTTGTGGGAGCTCAGTAACGATTGTTTTCTAGCCTCAAAGTTGAAAATGCTGCTGTTCTTTTCTGTTTAAAAAATTTTAGGATAACTGGTAAACCTGCTCAGTCTTGTGAACTTTTAGTAAATATTATGGATATTTAGTGCAAGAAACTTTTTTAAAAAAATGTGACCTATCTATTTTCCTGTTAAATAGTTTTTCTTTCCTGTTAAATAGTTTTTCTTTCCTGTTAAGGATATCACCTGATTCTCTGAAAATCTTTCTGCTTGGAAAATTTCGTGATGAATCCCCAGCTTAGGACTGTTCTCACAGCCAAAATAAAACATATACTGTCTATGTGTTCGTGTAAAAACCAGAGACATCTCTTTGGAAGGGCTGTAACCCCATCATTCCTTTACATGTAGTTGAGATATTTGGCATCATTCATGGAATTGTTACTTGGCCATGTATAATAAAAATTCAGGTAACTGAACAGTCTTTACTCAAAAAAACAAGGTTGTAGAAAATCATGAGAAAAGACAACATTGTTAAATAACTCAGCAGAAATGTTGTTGACTAAATCTCTGTGTATATATATAAACACATATGTATATATGTACATGCGTGTGTGCATGTTTTTTTTAAGTCCTCACCAGAGATCCTGCAACCTTTTGGTGTATAGGATGATGCTCCAACCAACTGAGCCACCCAGCCAGGGTTAAATCTTCACATTTTACACTGCATATAAATTGGGTCAGATTTGATTGGTTTTATGCTAAATCTTGTTAACCACATAAAAAAGAACTGTGTTTATGCAGACTTTTCCATTTTAATAAATTGAGTTGAGTAATTATAAATGTTCTTTTCTTAGCATTATAACCCAATGCAGTCTCGTTTCTATGGAGTTAAAGATAACACCCTTTGGGAATCTTCTTTAATATATGTCTTGGACCTTCTTATTTTTTGGCCCCTGAAGCCAGGGTTGCATTTTCAATAATACATCACCTTAGTATATTGGAATATGGGGAAGGTTAACATGAATGTGTCTCCACTGGGTTAATAACTAACTTTCTAGTTCCTATTCTGGGAAATTAAGATCTGTTGCCCTATGGTTTTTCCACTGCTCCACTCCCCTTGGTAGGAATAGGGAGATAAGGATGACAACACCTTTTAAAATATAATTTATATAAATTCATGAATTAGTTGCATTTTAAAATAATGCATGCCATATGCTTGTATGCTTTGCATAAAACGTGGATACAGTTACGTTTCAGTGATTAAATGAAATTTACATGGTTCTGAGTTCCCTCTTATGTCTCAAGTTCAAGGATCGAAGTGAGTGAACTGTTGGCCAAATCTTGTGAGTGTTGCACACTGAGTGTAGGGCCTTGTAAAACGCCACACTCAGTTTTAATGGTCGGTGGATACCTATTTTGCTGAAATTTCAGGCCTATCATTTAATTTTTTAACTCGCAGCCAGAGTGGACATTTGGAGGCAGAGGTGGCAGTAGCAATAATGGTAAGGAGAGTCTGGAAGAATAACCTTGGTGCTGACTTGACTGCTGACTTACCGGAGACAAAGGACTAGAGAATGTGCTCCGTGATCCCGAGATAACAGCCCAGTTGAGCAGCCCTGTGCTTGCTAATCACTTCAGCCAGATCATTTTGGCAACAGCCCTTTGAAACCAAGTCTGAGCACCCAGCAAGTTTTACCAGGCATTCCTTGTTGCTGGCTGGTTGGCTAATGGAGTAAATTGAGTAATTAGCTCTCATTAGCACTCCCACAAGCTGTAATACGTCCACCTGAAGCAGAGAGCTGCTTGCTTCTGTTTCTTAAACCACGAAAACCCCAGTCTGATTTCTTCAATCCAAGAATTTTCGCACTGCAGAAATAGAACCCCAGCTTGGCCGGGGTGGAATCCAGCAAGTGCTTCAGATAACAGGAGCAAAACCTACTGACCAGGGTGGAAAGGCTTTTTCCTTAGAACAATGGCTGTGTCTAAGCAATTGGTGAGCTGTTTAAAGCTTTTTCTTTTTTTCTCCCCCTCTTGTGTATGTGACTGACAAGAACTAGGTTAGTCACAGACATTGAATATGGGTGGTCATATAACTTGATCCCCTTAGCTTCTTGTCAGCCGTACTTCAGAAGTTGTGGTCCGTCTCCATAGAGCGTGGATTGTTTTGAGTGAGTGAGTGAGAGAGAGAGAGACAGAGAGAGAGCGCGCGCATGCACGTGAGAGAGAGATTGCTGATGGTGATTTGTGGCCCTTTTCAGGACCACTTGCCATTGATAGCCCTTGTTCCTATGAAATAGAGATCTGCAGCATGAAGGTGGGGGCCAGAAAAGGAGAAGGAGGGAGACAAAGTTTTGGGGCTCTGCCCACAAGCCTGGAGAAATAAATAGCAAAATTGCAAATGGGCAGAATTTTGTAGGAAAGAACCCTGAACCAAGACTCCGGCATTCTGAGCCCGACACCGATCAGGTGTGTGAGCCTGGGCAAGTCTCTGCATCAGTCATACAGTTGGCGTAGTAACACCAGCCCAGTCCTCACAGGGAGAGCTGAGAGGCTCAAGGGAGACCATGTGTAAAAAGCTGTAAGATGTTAAGCAGTAGTATGATTTTAAGTTGAGTTTTTCATATGGAATACATTATCTACATTTTTAACATCCTGAACCAAAACCTCTGGTAATAAGCTACAGGCAGTATACAAGTACCTGCTTTCCCTTTCACTTGTGCTCCTGTGACATCCCTAACTTGGTCCCTGGATCCTATACTGGACTCGAGCCGGGATGACTACTGAGCAGTTACTCGAAATTTTCTGGAAGGTGCTGCTGCCTCCCAGGCAACACAGTGGCAGATGCTCTTCATTCCCACTCAGGCCTGCCTGCCATCTGCTTTCTCGGGGGGCGCAGTGAATAACACTACAAAGTCATCAATAATCCATCAGCTCCAGGAATGGTTCCCTCTTACTAAAAGTTTGAAATGCTGGGAATGAAGTGTCCTGGACTCATTTTCATGCTTCTACGTAGAGCTGTTCTTTTCCATGAGCATTGGAGTGGAGATGTGCTAGGATTTGAGGTCACCAAGCATGTGTGTCTTAGGTAGGGAGGGGCATACTCCAGTGAAGTGATTTTCAATCCTTTTCATCTCATGGCATTCATAAACTAATGGCTAAAGTGCTACAGCACACCAAAAAAATATGTATTTTTGCCAATCTAGCCAAAAAATAGGGATAATTTGATTCCTTCACATCAGACAGCTATGGTTGTGTTGGCTGTTACCATTTTCTTTTTCTTTTTCTTTTTGGCACTCTAAGGGAAAAAAGGTCAGTGCCCTGACTAAATAGTCAGGTACTGCATGTTTTAAAGATTATTGTGGCACACTGGTTGAAAATGCTGCTTTAATGGTTAGGGTTGAAAACTCCAGATCTGGGTCCTGTACGTTGGTGTCAGTTCTTCATGCCGCATGCTGTTGTGATGCGCAAATCCCTCGCCTGGTGATGTCCCTCCTCTCTGACTTGTGAGCCTATGAAACCCCTGTCCCTGACGACTGCGCTGGGTTGGTGTTCAGAAAGTGTTTCTCAAAAATTTGTAATTTTTAAACTGAATCATAAGTAGTTTTTTCAAAGGCTGTGTTTGCTTTCATGGGACTTCTGATAGGACATGTCTCTGTAGCTTTCTCAGAACCAGCAAAGGCATAACTTTCTCTCTTTAGAAAGCTGCCCACCTCTAACTGGGTTCCCTGGAAGCGCACTGAGATCAAGAGTGGGTGCTGATGGATTTCAGGGGTGAGGAAGAAGGGCGGTAAGGTTGGGCAGTGGAGAAGCTGCCTTGGTGGGGCAATCTGGAAGTGAGACGGCTTTCTGGGTTGTCCCCAGTTGAGGCCAGGGGTGGGACCTGTGTGTCCCGGAATCAGTCGGCAGCCCCTTCAGGGGTATCACTTTGGGAGGGGCAGTGTCCCACAGCTGGCTGGGACCTTCCTGTGAGCCTTGAGCTGCCAGGGATGGGTGCACTGGCCTGAAAATGGGGTCTCTGTGGAGCACACCATTGTCTACTGTCCTGTCCCCCAGAACCTAACCCCTTAAAGAAGAAACAATAACAGGTAGCACCAAAATCCCAGTGGATGGTCAGTCCTTTTATCTGCAGAGTTAGAAAGTTGGATCCCTTAGCAAAACTGGAGGAAGGGGTCGTACCCCTCTGTTAATGATAAATCAAACAGATCTCTAGCCTCTCAAAAGTTGTGAGATACTTGGATAATATTTCCACCTGATTATGGTGTAGTGGGGCCAGTTTTCTTCTGTATTTGTGAAATGGCTGACCCATAATTGAATAATTTTTCCCAAACATGAATTACTACTGCATGTTTAGATTGTTAATTATATGTGTACATAAATGCAGTTGTTTCTGGGGTATTTAACTCATGTCGAGTTTATAGAATTAGTGGGTTATCACCACAGAGGACATATAAACCATCCAACCCAGAACTTTCTAGGGGACCCTAGGGATGGGGTTAAATATGGGAAAGTATAGCTTCTGTCAAAGTTCCAGTGACTTGATGCAGTATTTCAGCCATGGGTAAAGGTAATGATTTAGGAATTACATTGCCAAAGGAGAAGTTAATATGCTTTGAAGAAGTGAATCAGTGTTCTGGCATTTACAAAGCCAGTTGTATTCAGCAAATGTCTGAAACCGTCTGGCATAGTTTGTAGGATGAGTGAACCAGGCCAAAGTCATACATAATGTCTCTCCCAACTGCAGATTAAGTCATATCTGTGGTTCTCTTTCATTTTCTATTTTCTAGTAAGTGAAGGAGGCAGTGCCTTCTGCTGAGCCATCGTCTTGATAGTTTGAGTGCATTGTGGGGACTGGAGGTAGGGAAGTCTGATGATGTGGGCCTGGCACACAGCAAAGGTGAGAGAGTGTGTGTGTTCTGACCAAAGGTCTTCACTTCCCAGGGAGTCCCTCTTACCTCCTACGTAGTCCTGCAGCCTTTGCCTCAATCTGCATTTCTTCCCTGGGAGCTCTGTAATGCCAAGTCATAGAACAGGTTACCAACCTGTTTCCATCACGGGTGCAGTGGAGAGATAGGTCGGTCACTGTCATTATGCAGAAACAGAAAAACTCCAGCTGCCATGGTGATAGGTCCTGTGTTAAAAATACAAGTCTCTGAACCTCTTGGAGAGATGTGACGCTTGGTGATTGCATGGGAAGTGGAGAATGTGCCCGCTGGTTTATTGTATTGTCTAGAAATGGAGACAGCGTAAAATAAAAAGCTCTCAAGGTTTCCGCAGATGAGAAAGAATTAAGGGAGCACAGGGACTCTGCTGCAGATTTAAGGCTGAAGGTGAGACTGTCGCACAGGTTGCCTCGTCATGAACTCTTTGCTTGGGTGGTCTTTCGTGGGGTGATGCTGGAGTCTCAGGTGATCCGATGGGGCCAGGAGCAGACATCCTAACTAGGGGTGAGGAAAGGCATGACGTTGTGCACATCTTCCTCTGGCTTCTGCATCTTTCTGACATGCATGCACATGTGCGCTTATCATCGTTCTGGAAAGTTCAGATGAGGCCTCTTCAAATAACGACTTTTCATCGTGACTCATGTCTGCAAAGGCTGAATAAAGAAGAGTTACTGGTAAGTGCGGTGCTGCATAAAGAGAAATACCTGTTATCAGGAGAGAAACTTTTGAAGAACCAGAATTTTTTTTTTTTAAAGAGAAAAGAAAAAGATGGAGGAAGCCTTTCAAGAAAAGGGAGAACCAGAAGTAATCTGCAGGGGGGTGCCTGGAGCTGTGGGAAATAAGTCAAGAGCAAGAGAAAAGGAAAAAGGTTGGAAACATTGCCTCGATAGGGCTGGTTGGAGTTTGAGGACAGAGTACCTGCCAGGCTTGGAAACCCACTTGAAACTCGGTCCACACAGAACTGCCCTGTCCGCCTACCCCCCTTTTTCCTCCATTCTCCTGGAGCAGGAGGATCTGACGCACTTCTGGGGAGGATGTTGTCTGGCTGTTTGGAAGGTGAGACCTTGAAGTGTGGGAAAGCTGCGCTTGCTTCTCTAGCTGATGTTTCATAAACTCCCTAAGAAAGGACCCAGTGGTGAAGGACACAGGCTGTGGAACCAGGCAGACTTCTGCTTATCAAGGTCTGACTTAAATGCTGGGCCTTGGAAAACAGGAATGCTGATGTAGGGTTGGTTACATTTCATAGGGTTATCGTGAAGGGTGCAGTGGAGTGTAATGAAGTACTCAACACTAGGTGTTGTTACCTGCCAGGAGTTACAACTGGATTTGTAAAAAGCACCCTCCTGTTATACTCTCTGGCCCCACCATACAAACTTTGAACCTGAGCACAGTCTCAGCAGGGTGATAGACTCTATAAGTGGCCCCATGTCGGGGTGGACAGTCATCCAAGGCTCCGGGTAGGCAGTTTAAAGCAGCTGCAGGTCCTTGCAAAGGGCTCTGAGTGTCCACACTTTGCTCCCCCTGAGAGTTCCTATGCTTAAAGCATCTCTGGGCTGCACTGGAAGAAGAAGAGTTGTCTTGGGCCCCACAGGAAAGCTGATGAGCAAAAAAAAAAAATGGTCCATGCATAGTTTTCATGATTTCTTCCATCACATAAACAAAAAAGTCCTCACATAATAACCCTAACTATGCAGCAGCCTTTTCGATAATCTTTTAAAATTGTTGAACAGGTCCCAAGTCTGTGATCACTAATGTAGAAAATGGGTATATCTAAGTAATAGAACTAAGTAATGTTTTAAGTAAATTTACAGTTTTGTGTTGGGCTACATTCAGAGCCATCCTGGGCCACGTGCGGCCTGCGGGCCACGGGTTGGACACCCCTGACTTAAAGCCTCTGATCTTTTCTGCAGGCTGCTCCGGCAGGGACATCCATACACATTAACGTAAAGTGGATCCAGGCACTAGTTTTAAACTTCCCTCCTAAGCATCCCCCATACATAGGACACTGGACGCATAAAGGTGCAGAATGCAATACTGTGTCAGTGTTGCCTATTGTGTGTTGGGGGTTTGCGTGATTATGTTATTTGTGCCTTACTGTCGCTCTAGCAGAGAAAGGTGCTATCACCAGTTTTACAGAGATTAAATAACTTGCTCAAGATCAGAGATAATACCCAGTTGAATGTAAGATGCCATTAATTATAAGACATTCTAATTTCAGTGATATGAAAGTGTGGAAAAAATATATTTTTACTTAATGAAATATAGTAGATAGCAGAGCCTGCATGCTACTGCATTCCCGTCTGATTTCAAAGCTTGTGGGTTGGTTTTTTTCCTTCCCAACACACACAAGGGCTTATCTGTGTGGCCAATGAAGTAAAAACATGCACAGATAAGAGGACAATTAATGTGTTAGGACTTATAAGAGCAGTAATGTGAATGCTGGTTCATAAGAGCATTTTAATGTTTGTCATCGCTCTGATGTGGGTACTGTAATATTCTTGTTTTTACAAGTAAGGAGACTTGTAGGTACTCTCCCATTTTCAAATGAGAACATTGAAACCCAGAAAAACTCTCAAGATCACATAGCTGGTACTCAAGGTCAATTCCATACCATAGTACTTAAGAGTTCAAATTTTATTATGACCATGACACCCCTGGTTAAGGTTCCAAAAGAGTATGGTCTGGTGGAGGGGTGTGTGTTGACCTGTGGGAGCATCCCGACTGAGGCCTGGGGTCACGAAGAATTCCCAAAGGGGGTGGTGCCTAAGCCGAGAAGGAAATGTCCGTCTCTTTGCCCCCAGCCTCTATGATGCTAACGATAATTGTGGTTACCTTTGGCTCTAACCTGGCACTAGCTAGAAGGAATGGGCTTTATTTACAATTTACATCCTTTCCATTTCCAAACAGCAAAGGACATGGTTTAAAAGGATCATCATAAATTAGACAGCTGTTTGAGACCTAGGTGGATGGCTGCATGGAAGGTCTTGGAAATCCAAAAGGTGGGAAAACAACCCCGAACACCTATTTGATGTCCTCGTGGAGTTTCTCAGATGAATGGCCAAGTATGCGTATGTTCTCTGCAGCTCTGATGCCATGTCCTGCCTTCTGAGGTTCTGGGGGAGCCCCATCTGTGCTCACGCTCTGGCCAGCCAGTCTCTGTGGCAGCTCTGCCACTTGGCTTTTCATTTTTCCATTTTTACAGAATTAATGATTTTTATTTCAAGTTAATGTGGTGCTAAAGAGTGTGAAGATTGTGTGTCAGGCTATCATCTAGTTTGAAAAAAGCAGAATGTTTTTTATTTTTTAATTTTTTTAAAGGCTGTGTGGAGGGGAGCGATCGGACTCAGCCAGCTGTGCTGAGCCAGGCAGAGTCCTCCGTGTTCATGTAGGACCACTGCAACGTGCGGACAAAGGGCATTTTCATTTGTCCGCATCATGTTTTGTGCAGGTTCCACGAGAATGTTTTTAAATGGATAGGTTTTCTCTCACTTAAAAATACATTTTGATAGACACTGGGTCATAAGAAGACAGAAATATTAGAAGACTTTGACCTAGTAATTCCACTTCTGAGATTATATCCAAAGAAACCCAAAACACTGATTTGAAAGAATACATGCACCCCTATATTCATTGCAGCACTATTCACAATAGCCAAGATTTGGAAGCAGCCCAAGTGCCCATGAGTAGATGCTTGGAAAAGAAAGCTGTGGTACATTAAATGGAATACTACTTGGCTGTAAAAAAGAAGGAAATCTTAACCTTTCACAATTGCATTGATGGGCCTGCAGAGTATTATACTAAGTGAAATAAGCCAGTCAGAGAAAGACAAATACCATATGATTTCACTCATACGTGGAATCTAATGAACAAAATAAACAAAATAGAAACAGACTCAGACAGAGAACAGACTGACAGCTGTCAGAGGGGATGGAGGCCAGAAGGGTTGGGTGAAATAGGTGAAGGGATTAAGCCCCCGCAAAACCCCTAAAATAAATCAAAACAAAACTCAAGGAATCAGACAACAGGATGGTGATGGCCAGAGGGAACGCGGGTAGGGGCAGGTGACACGGGGTAAACGGGACAAACGGTAATGGCAGGAGACTAGTCTTCTGGTGGTGAATGTGCAATGCAGTGTACATACAATGTATTATAGAATTCTGCACTTGAAACCTGTATAATTTTATTGACCAGTGTAAACCCCAATAAATTCAATTAAAAAAAGAAGACTTTGAAAGAGGCTGCAAAACTCAGGATCCTAATTGCCGAGTAGCAAACTGCGTTCTAGGCATCAGTTTGCCCAGGGTCCTCTCTAACCCCTGGTTTCTTTATTTATAAAACGAGGGCGTGGGGTAGATATTGCCAGATTTTGCAGGCTCTAAAATTCTTTTGACCTAAACATTTCTGATCAATTCTAACATAGCTTTTGTTCTGACTAATTCACCAGGGGTGCCTGCCCAATGCCAACCATTGTTTGTTGGTCTTTGACTTCTGTTGTCAGTGAAATGAAATGATGCCATATTTTATATTTTGATCACCTGCAGATTGCATTTTAAAGGGAGAGTGTTGTGGACATTTTTCTTCCACATCCTGTGAGTAGAGAGCTTTATTGTTAACAAAGAAAATTGAGCTGCAGTAGGTTTCTTGGGGGGGTCTGGAGGCCCTCTTGCTGCAATAATCCCACAGCCAGCGTCTGGCTGAGCCATCCTGAACTGTGGTCAGGAGCATGGACACTGTGTGTGGGATTATGGAAGGGATGTCTGGAGCAGAGGACAGCTGTTTGGGTTGCGCGCGAGAGGCCCAGCTGTGCAGCGGAACATTGTGGTTGGGACTAACGGACAGCCAGGGCTGAGGATGGGAGAGAAAAAAATGCATTCATATTCGGCTCACTATACCCCAGGTGGGAGTCTAAACGGGGGATTCCAAGTCCATGTTTCACAGGGGGAAAAGGTTCTCCTTTCCTGTGGTTCAAGGATATTTGATAACACTGTACTTAGTACATTGTGGCATGGCCCTGGTTACTTCCCTGAGTAGGGGGGTAGGAGGTAATTGAAAATAATGATGAACTCGGGCTTACAGTGGTCTGAAGAGAGTGAGATTTCTTCAGATTGGTCACTGACAAGTCTGATCTCTCCTGCGGGACTTCAACAATGCTGCCTCTGTCATCACTCAGGCCAGCTGGGCTGGGGACTGTGCTCCTCGGCCTATGTGTGAATGCTGTTTTGTGCCCTGCGATGTTGCGTTCTTCAGCAGCCCTTTCTGGCTCACACATAGGTTGCACCCACTGTTCTCTTAATTGTCCAGAGGCTGGAGAACTTTGGCTGCCCTGCTGGATAACCTGTCTATCATGTATAACTGACATAAATGAATTACCCTGCAGAAGCCAAGAATGCCCAACATTATGGGATGAATATTCTGTATGACACATGTTGGAAACGTCCCTGGTCCTTGATGAGTTCTCAGTGAGCAGCTGTCAGGTTCTTTGGCTCTTTAGGGGAAGTTGTTTCATTGGAAAATGAGATTGATTTTATGAATTGAATAGGAAACAATTCCTGTCTACAAAGTTTATCTGGCATAATAAGGAAAAGGTTCCTAAGAAAATTCACTGATCACGGTGAGCGTTACACTCAGGGACTCAGCATGTACAACTCCAGGGGGTGCCACGCATATCATTTACATCGCCAGCCTGCCTTTGATTCCCTTAGTAATTCTCCATGCCCTTGAGGACATTGTCTGGTGTCCTCTGTTAGAACAGGGAGATGGAGCTGGCTGCAGACAATGATCAAACAGTTCCTGCTTTTCTTCCCTCCTCCATGTCTTCAAAACTGATTAACCAGGATGCTTTCTGAATTATATGTGTTATTAAAATATCTGATTAAAGAGGCAGTTTACTAGCAACTGTTATTTAAAAACCCATTAAATTTATTTAGATGACATTGGTTCATAAAAGTCCATAGGTTTTAAGTGTATAATTCTGCAATACTTCATCTGTATATCGCACTGCCCAAGGTCAAGGTGTCTCCTTTTGTCACCATATATTGGACTCCCGTTACCCTCTTCTACCTCCCCCCACCCCCTTCCTTCTGGTAGCCATCATACTGTTGTCTGTGTCTATGAGTTTTTGTTTGTTTGTCTTATTTGGTGCTTTCAGTTTATATCCCACATATGAGTGAAATCATATGGTTCTTGACTTTTTCGATCTGACTTATTTTGCTTAGGATGATATTCTCCAGGACCATCCATGTTGTCACAAATGGCAGTATTTCATCTTTTCTTATGGCTGGGTAGTATGCCATCGTACAAGTATATATGCATCATTTTACAAGCAACTCCTGCTAAGTGCCTTGGATAAACCTTCTGTCACAAAATTGAGCAGGGCAGAAAAAGGAGTCCTTTGGGAATGGCAGTGTTTCAACCAAATTTCACTTGATACCAAGGGCTGCTTAACAATACCCATCTGGCTAGCACTGAGTGCCTAGGTGTATAGTATGGAAAATGAATTGAAACTGGCAGCTTGTAGCCTGTGGCTGGTGTTCTGTTAAGACCCCTTTTAAATCCTGGAGACAACGCACATACCTGGCAGTAATCACGGTAACACCAGAGACAGCAGTGCTGGTAGAGGAAGCTCTCCCACTCATTCTGACAGAACCACTTTGAACCTGTTAGTCCTTCCTTTTATGTTGCTATTCGCTAGATTTCTCAGCCTAGTGAAGCTGTTTTTTCTATTTAAAATGATTGCTTTTTAGAAAATTTGTATTTTCTTTGGTTAAAAAATGATGTACACTGGGAGGAAACGATCTGGCATTTAGAAGCACTCACCACTGTTCTCATTCAGCATTTTTATCAGTGACTGGGGCTGTGGTTGAAACACAACCGTGGGGTGGGGGGGAGACCTGATGACACTCAACATTCGGAAAATAATCTGTATGAGATGACATGGGAAAGTGAAGTCGGTAATATTGTAATTAACATGGCTCTTAGTCATGTTGTGAATTTACAGTTTTAAAAAGTCAACTAAAAATGGAGATGACTTGGTTTGACAAAAACTTCCTGGGGCCTGTAGTTGAGCACAAATGTGATGCTCTGACCATGGGAAGTTATGAAAAGTTAACCTAAATCATATTTAGCAGATTTAAGGCAAGTTAGTGTTCCATTAAGTTAGTATCCCATTTCCTGGAGATAGCAGTCCCTTTGTGTTCTGTGTGGGAGATCCTTTTTTTTAATTATTAATTTTTTTATGTTATTGATTTTAGAGGGGGGGAGAGAGACAGGCAGACAGACATTGATTTGTTATTATGATTTATTTATGAACTCACTTATTTATGAATTCATTGGTTGATTCTTGTATGTGGACTGACCGGGGATCAAACCGACAACCCTGGCATATTGGGATGAAGCTCTAACCAACCAAGCTACCTGGCCAGGGCATGCGTGAGAAATTCTTGTGTGGGCTCTACACACCACATTTGATGCTGCCAATCCGGAAGGTTTCCAGTGTAGGGGTGTGGAAATAGTGTGGCCAGAGGTCAGGAAATTGTGTCCTATTAGGAGTGGTTTGAAGAACCGGAGCTTGATTTTCTATGAAGTTAAGGGAGGCAGGACTGCTATTAGAAAACTTCTGTGTGGTTGCCAAGAGGAAGAGGGAATAGGCTTCTATTGTTTGGTCCCTGAGGACAGTCCTCAACTGACGCTGAGACTGGGGCGGGACAGTCCCTTCTAGTAACCAAGTGAGTCTAGCCATCCAGTGGAGGTGGCAGAATTCATTGCCATGCATCAGAAAATATTCAGGCTTTGAGAGAGCACTTGAGTCTAGTGTTGGCTTAGGTCCTTTCAACAATAAGTTTCTATGATTCCGTAAAAGCGCCAGCTCCTCTTGGTTCTTTTCAAAATGTATTTATTCAGAGAGACACAATGGTGGAAGAAAGGCATCTCTTTCCTGTAGGACAGGTCACAGAAAATACAATAACTGCTTGTTTCTGATGAGAGCTGAAAAAGCTCTGGAAATTTCTCCAAACATGGCTTTTCTTGTTTCTTCTTTACTGCAAGCCTATCAGGACTATGGATTCCTTATTCCTCTCTTTGCTTTTGTGTTTTACTTGAGTGGGCTGAATACCAGTGATTATTATACGCAAAAGGGATTGCTACTATTTTTTTCTTGATGTGAAAGCTAAGCCTTGTTTTTCTGTTCTTGGCAGGAATTGTGCTTTTCTTTGGAGGAAATCATAAATCAGGATTGAAGGGGAAAAGCTGTTTGAACCCAACTCTTTCCCCTTTCTCTAACGATCATGGGGCAGTGAGATAGCTCTGCAAGGCAGAGGTGCGGCCCTGGAGCCTTTCACCTGTTAGCAAGCCTGAACTTCCGTGAACTCAGATCCTTTTTAGAAATAGTACAGGTCGGGGGAAAAGTGTCCCTGTTTGATGTTAATTGTCCTGATCCTACTGGCAAGTATATGTCTTCTTTTAAGTATGTTGGGCACCATTTTACATGAAACTATGAATAGCTCACTGAAATCATAGCCTTACAAGTTGAAAGAGGCTGTGCACTGGTGGTGGTAGGAGGGGGACCAGTTATTTGTCAATATTAAACTTATATTCAGTGTTTAGAACTTAAATTGTGAAATTTAAGTTGAACTTTGAGTAATGAATACAGAATATTTTGAAGTTAGCAATTAGCTCATTGAATAAAACTGCTTCCTGAATGCATCTATTGCTTTTGGATGATTTTTTTGGCATAATAACATGCTGATTTTGAGTCATCCTGTTATGGTTGATATGCTAGTTCCAAGATCTGCTGGAGAAATTAAAGGTCTAGTGCAGGTTTCTGATTTCCTGCATGCCTGCCTGTCAGGTTTCTGACCTAATAGGGCCACTTCATGGCCACCTCGGAGCAACAAAGAGCATTCACCTTCATTTCTGTATTTTAATGAAACATATATATTGAAGGACAAAAAACTGGATGAGACTTAATCTTTAACAATGTTTTCATTCTTTGCCAATGATAACATTTGTTATCATAAAGTGAAAAAGTTTGGGATGTCATCAAAGCGAAGTTATCATGGCAATGTCCAGAAAATGGATAAAAGACCAGCTGTGGCGAGTTTAGCTTGCATTACTAGTGATACAGATTTTGGGAAAGATTTGATAGGGGTTGCATTTACAGTCGTTAGGAATTAAAAAATGGAGTCTCATGTTTATTGTTTCTTTCTCACAAACACTGAGTGCAAATCTACCAATAGGTTAGGATTGTTGGCATTTACTGAAGGAACAGGAAACCTTCACCATGCTTTGCTGTTGGCACTCTGGACTCGTCCTGTGTTAGGGTTTTCTTCTTGTGGGCTACTTTAGGCAGACTCAGCTCTAACATCTGTCATTGACCAGGAGAGAGCAAGTTGGAAGAATGACTACAGAATTACCAATAAATCATCTAACCTCTCTGTTTCAGATTTCAAACTGGTTACCTCTTGGAATTATTGGATTGCTGGAAGCTAGTAAATTAACCTGTATAGGTCTGCATTTCTAAGAAGAGTGATTATTTTACATTTGCTCCGGAACATTTATTTGGAGAGAGAAGGAGAGGATTAAGTGTCTTGAAACTTCAGTAAAGACTCCCCTTAGAGCCCCCCTGAACTGTACCCCCCCACACCAAAAAAAAAGCAACTTTGAGACAGAGCTAACAGAATTGTTCAAATGTCTTGGATTTCGTTTAATTTCAGAATTTGGAATTGCATTGACCCCTCTCATTTGATAATCCTTCCATGACTGGCTTCCTATGTATTTCAGGAAAAAGAAGAGGGAGTCTGCTCTAGAAATCTCTTAAAACTTGAGTTATTTTTAAATTAATGAAGGAAAAATTTTCTCTCCTCCGGCTAACTTTTTTTTTTTTGTATCAAATTAAAGTTTTTAGGGGTAACACAAAAATCATTTGAAAAGTTTAAAATGTGAAGGTATTTACCAAGTACCTGAACTACTTGGTATAGATGTTTACGTGGGGAGATTTACTACTTACTGTCTTTTGAATATCAGTTTCATTACTTGTGTTATTTCTCCTGTTAGTTCAGATTGTAAGTTTCCTGCTCTGTAGACATATTACATTTTGTTTAAGTGCTAAATGCCCCATACAGATTTTATACGAGAAATGAATGGTGCAGATTTTACTGGGGACACACCTGGAATTACTGGAATGTGAACTGCCTTCTTGCGCTTCTAAGTCCTCAACATGTTCTCTTTCCCTTACAGATGCTAAATAGATTCTCTAATTTTGTTTGTTTTCTGATCATCCTGGGAGCTGAAAAACACTGTTTCTCATTTGTTTGAAGGGATCTCATTTTATCTGAAGCTCTATTCCTTTATTTTCTGGAGTCAGTTCTTTTCTTAAACGTGGCCTTACCATACTCCATAGGGTTTCAGGGATGCAATAGGTGTGTTTGAATGGAAGGTGACTCTTGAAATACTTTAGAATAAAATTATGAGGCATTTTATATTTTATAAGTACTTTATTAGTGAGTTCACATAGTCTGTTTCTCATACCTTTTTCTTTTTCCTAAAGACCTTCCAGATTTTTACAAGATTCTTTGGTGTGTAGAACCCATAACTGTGATTTTAAATAAGCAGGGATACTTCCAGGAATTAGATCATACAACCAAGAACTGAGAGTGCTTATTTTCACTTTATCTCCATTCTTCCTAGAATGGGAGTAGCACAGAGAAGTGGGAATATGCAGTTATATAGACGACTATACATTACATATCACACACACTGTCCTAGATACGTCAGGAAATACCTTACTTATTTTTTGAGGATGGTTGGGGAAATGAGATTCAATATAGGTGCACTGCTCTGCTGCCTGCCATCCCCCCATACAAGCAGCGCGCGCGCACACACACACACAGACATGTGCTTGGACTTGAGTAAGACCTGCGCATCGTGTATGTGTTTCACCTTCTGCAAAACAGGAGTACAAAGGAGCACGTGTCCAGCGCACTGTAGGGCCCTAATTAAGAAGCTGTGTTATGGTAAAGTCTTACTGGCATCACTGGAAATAATAAGGTTAAACTTAATTAACCTAAACTTAGCAGTTACCTGTTTTCCTACATATAACTCATAGTCATAAGAACAATTTTAAGCATCAAGTATGTATGAAATTTTCATTAGTGCTAAATACTAATAACAGCTTGTATTAGCTTAGTTTCTTTGTTTAAAAAAAAAAAAACCCAAACTTTTTTTTATAAGATTTTCTCATGCTTCCTGAAGTTTGAGGAATGTGATGGTTCAAGAGGGGAAACAAGCCAGCCCAGTGACACGGTACCAGAACTGTTATTTTACAATTGGATCACTGGGGTACTTATGGTATTTGAAAACCTAATTATAGTTATACCCCATGGAATAATTATAAGCTCCACTTCTTCCAGACACAAAAATTAAATGGTGAAATTTCTATGCACATACACAGCACCAGCATGGAACAAACCCTACTATTTTCCTACATGAAAAATAAATGTAACTGGGCCAAGTTGACATTCTAGAGAGGACACATTGACTAGGAGATGGTGAAGCTGTTTATTTGTCCCTCTCAGAAAACAGAGCGCTGTAGCTGTCATCTAAGCTAGAATGTTGAAGGCCAGCGGCTGAGGCTTTTCTTAATGATAAAATAAAGTCTATGTAGCATTCATCATCTGTGGAGGGAGTTTGTACTGACAAGTAAATATTACAGGTGCAAAACTTCACACATTTGAATATTTTCAGTATTTGCTCAAGGAAATTTGTCCTTGTGTAAAATACATTATTGCTTTTTATTTGAAAAATCTAAAGCTTTTCCCCTTCTCAAACAGCAGTCAACAATCCTGTATTTTTAAATTCACATTGTTGGGTGGTTTAGACCTTGACTGAAAAACTTTAGAGAAATAAAGGATTCCAATTTGCTTGAGCGGAGATGAGTTCACAAACAATTTTAGTTCATTCGGGAATGAATTAAATGCACAATAAATCTATCTGTTTTGTTTGTTTGGATTTGGTGTCCTTCATTGCCAAACCTTGTGGATTCTGTCATTTTGGGTTACAGTAATTAAGTATATTGGACTGGTGTTACCTTTGAGGGAGACTTGCCAAGGGTACATGAAAAGTCCAGGTTAGCACGTGATCTGCATCTGACTCATGCTACAAATTACTAGTGCATTTTAGGTGTTTCGTAACGCAGGCCAGGCCTGATCAGTTGGAGGTGATACTGACAGATACCACTTTTGGGGAGCTTACTGCGTACTCAGTATTGTGCAAATGCTTTCCTTACATCAAAGCAGCCAGATGATGTGGGCGTTATTACCTCCATTTTAAGCTAAGTGCATTGGGCAACTTGAATGGGCACAAAGCCAGCGACCAAATCCAGCCTTCTACATCCAGAGCCCATAAACCTAACCATTCTCTCTCCCTAGGAGCGCTGTTAGGTTCACTTCTGTGCACTTGAAAACTTACTCGATATCCTGCGCACCAAACCCTTTCTTTTAAATAATAAGTAAAATTGGAAAACAGAATCTCATAAATCATCTCATTATGAAGAAGTTGTTGTTACTAGTTTATGGCGTTTTGAACTTTAATTCTTTATTTATGGGTAAACTATGCCATTTTTATTGAATGTATTTGACATACAACATTGTATAAATTTAAGTTGTACAATGTGTTAATTTGATACATTTACATATTGTAATATGATGGCCATTGTAGTGATGATATTTAGCATCTCTATCATATTACATAATTATCCTTTCTTTTTAGTGGTTGACATAATTTTTAGTCTCTTAAGCAAGTTTGATGACTATAGTACAATATTGTCAATACTCATTATACTGCTCATTGGCTCTCTATTTCATCTCAAGATACTGTCTTGTTGCAAGTTTGTGCCCTTAATACCAATCCCGTCCCACCCCTCCATGCAGTTTTTCTTGTACATGGAACCCTCTGAGGGCTTCTTACCTTCCTCAGAATGGAATCACATGCCAAATCTTTAACGTGACACAAAAGTCCTGCATCATCTCCCAACCCCACCTTCCTTAACCTTTCTTCCTGCTCCTCCTCACCTTCCTCACTCTGCTCTGCCCACCCTGCCTCCTGGCTGTTCCTCTAGTTCTCCAAGCACACTCTTGGCTCAGGGCATTTTCACTTGCTGTTCCTGCTGCTGGGGACACTTTCCCCCAGAGAACTGAGTGGCAGTCCCTCCTTTCCTTCAGGGCTGTGCTCTGGCGTCACCACAGCAGTGCAGCCTTCCCCGACCGGATGCGTAAAATGACAGCCCTCCTCTCTGAGCTCTCTTTCCGTACTTTGCCTTGTGATCTCCCCGGTACTGTCACTGTCTCTTACATTTTTACTTGTTTATTTATATATTTGCTGTTTCTAGGCAGGGACTTTGTTTTGTTTTTCGCTATGTCCCCAGCAACTAGGCAAGTGTCTGGGACATAACAGATGCTCCGTAAACATTTGCTTAATAAAAGAAATACATGAAAATGTGTGAAGGTGTACATATATATGTGCACACACATCAAGCACTACTTTATACATGGTATTTTGTAACCCACTTAGCATTAGGACTAATATTCAAATATTCCATTATATGGTTATTTTCTTTTTATTTTTAAAAATTCTATTTACTTTTAGAGGGAGGGGAAAGGAAGGAGAAAAGGGAGAGAAACATGGATGTGCCAAAGAAACATTGATCTCAGTTGTTTCAACATGAGATCAGCATGTGCCCTGACTGGTAATCGAACCAGCGACTTTTTGCTTTGTGAGAGGACAGCCAGCCCACTGAGCCACACCAGTCAGGGCTATATGGCTATTTTATAATTATATTGTTGAGGTTTCATTGGGCCTAAATGATTTGTTACCCTCAGATTGTCTTTCAGATAGCTTTGATTTATTCTTTTACCTTTAATTTGCAGAACCAATTAGTTGCTAACTCCTGTTGGGTTTCTTCTCCCTCCACCTTAAACATCAATATTCCTATTCCCATTAGTACTTAAGCTATTCTTTTCCTAAAGTCAAAATTGTGTCATGTTTTCAGATACATTAAAGGAAAAGGGCTTTTTAGACTAAAAAAAAACTGGGTTTAATTCTGATTCTCTCACTTCCAGCTCTCATGTTCGTAGGCAAGTTAATTTCCGAGCCATAGTTTGTTGGTTATACAAATGGTGTGATAGTATTTATTTTGTAGAGCCATTTGTAGGTTTAATCAGAATAACTCATGTGAAAGCAATGCTACTTCATTATTGTACTCTGAAAACTTCTGGCAGATTGGCATCCTGGGGTCAGTATTTTTTTTTTTTCCACCTTTGAATACAAATGAATGTGGTAGGCATGATTCTAGAGATGTCCTCCCAGGAGTCCCGGCTTCTGGTTGTTCAATCAAGTACTAATCTAGGTACTGCTGTGAAGGAACTTTGCAGGTGGAATTAAGGTTAGAATCAGTGGACCTTAAAATAGGGAAGGTAGCCTCCATCGTCCAGAGGGTCCCATGAAAGTAAGTACATCTCTGTGACTCAGAGAGATGGCGCAGAAGAGGGAGGCAGCTGAGAGGAGAGGCAGAAAGGGAAGGCAGAGACTGAAGAGTGAGAGGGACTTGACCTACCACTGCAGACTTTGAAGGTGGCTGCAAGCCCAGTGGTCTCTGTACGTTGAGAACAACCCCTGGTTCACAGCCAGCAAGGACATGGGGACATCAGTCCTACAGCCACATGGAATTACTAATTTTGCCAATAGTGTCTAGAAAGGAACACATCCCTGCAGTGACCGTGATTTCTGCCTGTGAAACCTGGAGGGGACAGCCAGCTAGCCTGTGCCCAGACTTCTGATGCACAGAAACTGTGAGATAATACACAGGTGCTGTTTTAGGCTGCTAAACTTGTGGTTGGTTGTTGTGGCAGCGATAGAAAACTAATACAGTAAGTTAGAATTTGAAAAATAAGACCTGTATGGGAAGGATGTTTGGAAAAATAAAGACCTGTATGTAGCTGCTGTAAAGGACAGTTTACTGACCTTCAGCAGTCACATTTCTGAATGAACGTCACCTCATGGAGAATTCTCCTTTCCTGAGGCTTATCTGCTGGAAAGGGAAACTTCAGTGGAATCAGTGAATGCACGCTTCCTCTCGATCCGTGCTGGGGATGGAGGGGTATTAATGCATTCTAAAAGTTGAACTCTCCATTTTTTTAAAAAAGCAACTTTTCCATCATAGCACTTCCTCATCACAAATGTTCTTGGATTACAGTTTATCTTCTACAGTTGATGTCCACCTTTTTAAGGAAAGAAGTTTTGGCTTCTGGCCAATATTTAGAAAGGGGACCTGAGGAATATTCCTGAAGATCTGGAATTCCTATATTCAGGAATATCTTTATCTGCTCTCCTTTCCATGTCCATCACCTCTGTTCATCGCCAGTAGTTTCAATTACTTCTTGGGTCCGTAAGACGAGAAAGAAACTTGCGTTTCGTGGATGGCTGGGCCACTTTCCTGTCCTTCACCAGCAGCCCTCATGTGCATGATTCCCGCTCAGCCTTTGATATAATCAGGAATTAGTGCATGCCTGGGCCTTTGGGACTGCTCTTGAATGGCAATCCTGCACCTGCCATGCCTTCATCTTTCTAATAGCATACACGCAAAATATTTTACAGGTGGCTTTTTTCATTCATGTAATACTGATTTCTGTTAGCTTTATTTTTTAAACTCTTAAGTTACCAAAGCAATATGTGCTCATTGTAATACTCAAATTGTATCATATTAAAAATGGGAATCTTTCCCTTCTCTTCCCCCACGCCTTTCCTATTTCTAATCCTCTCTAATTAATAGAAATTAAAAATTGTTTGAATATCATCCCAGAATATACAATGTTCATACATAGGCATATCCAGAAATTTTTGTTGGCTTACAAAACTCTGTTGTATGATTTTTTTAACAGCTTCCTCTTTTCCTCCCTAATCTGTAGTGAAACATCTTTTTGTATCAGTATATACAGCTCTCCATGTTTTATAATGACTACATAGTGTTTCAGTGGACAGATATACTATATTTACTTACATTTGGGTGGTTTCCAATTATTCATTAACTCTAAAATGTTGCCGTGAGCATCTAGGTTCATAGATCTTTTTTTTTAATCCTCACCTGAGGATACTTGTTTGTTTATTGACTTTTTTAAATCCTCACACGAGGATATGTTTATTGATTTTAGAGGAGAAGAAGCGGGGAGGGAGGGGGAAGAGAGAAAAAACATCAATATGCGAGAGGAAACATCAATCGGTTGCCCTAGGTTTCTGCCCTGACCGGGGGTTGAACTGCAACCCTTTGGTGCGTGGGACAACACTGCAGCCAACTAAGCCACCTGCCAGGGCCGTAGATCTCTTTTGGTAGAGTCTTGTAAGTGGAGTTGCCAAGTAACAAGGTCTGTGTATTTAAAATGATGATAGTTGCTGGTAAACTTTTTCAATAAAGTGAATCAGTCAGTGTACAGTCCCTCCTATGATTTAGTAGGTTCTCTGAAGGATAGATACCCAAGAACTCTTAAGGGTAGTCGATTCCAAGTTGAGGAACTGGGTATAAGGGGCATAGGAGGGGGAAGGAGCCTTAATTTTTAGAACAGGTCCTTTTGTGTGTTTTAAACCCTGTGCCATGAAACACAACAGCAACAACAGTGCATTAGACTTCCAGTTTTCTCACAGCTTTGTAGATACAGTGTCTTACCAGGCTTTTATTTAGCACATGAAACAATGGGTCTCATTTGGATTTATATTTCTTTGATTATTAGAAAGGTTGCTTTAGTTTCATTTTATTAAAGTTTAATTCACTTTTTAAAAATTTACAAATACATTCCCATTGTAAGAGCAAATAACTGAAGCACCAAAGATAATACCCACATCCCACCTCCCGAATCTCTGCTCCCTCCTGGCACCGCCACCCATTGCTTTGCTCTCCCAGAGCTGCCTGCCAGGCTGCCTGGCTGGGTGCAATCTTATAGGATTATTCTCTGCATTTAATGTGTTGTTCGTGTGTTTGTGTGTGTTTCTTTTAAGTATAAAGGGACTTAAGGAATATGCAGACCCCAAAGGTTCAGACACTGGGCAAGCTGGTTGTGGACAGTGAGTTTCTCTCCTTTTTCTATGCATTTGCTGCGTGAGACATTGAAGACTTTAACTTTCAACTTTTGATTTCCTTTCTTCTTTAAAACTTCAGATAATGTATATAACCCTCTGCATATAAGAACAAAGAATGAGTGTACTTTATCGCCACAATGGTATTTAAGGATACTTGAAAGGAGTTCAAGTGTGTAGTTTAAATATAGTCTTCTTTAACATTCACATGGCTCATTCCACAAAAATATAATTCTCTAAACTTATTTCATTATGATTTACCAAGTCTGGTCATGTTTTCACTTTTTTTGTAAAAGAAAATCTGTTCTGTTTTTTTTCTGGGAGGTGAAGACAGGGAGATGAAACACGAACAGTAAGTTTTTGTAGGATTGACTTTTCCCTTTTTTACTAATTATATTTGCTTTTACTTCACTTCCAAAGTTGTCTTCCAATTTTTTCCATTTCGCCTTTGATGTCTGTCTGTCCTCTAATGTTTTTATATAGATGACACTTTCAAGTTCTTGCCGGAAAAGTTCCAGGAAAATCCTTTTTATCTTGCCTTTGAGGTCTCTCCTGCCATCCTCCCTCCTCCAGATCAGCTCTTTGTTCCCACCATCTCTCTTTTTCACCCTCCCAGGCCACCGGCCCCTCATGCTCCCCATCAAGGGCAGGTGCTGGCCTGTCTCCTTAGTGAGGGCCCTGCTAGCACCCTAGAAGCTCTTGTCTTCCTCTTTTATGCCACGACTGTCCCATGGCCTCCGCCTCTGGTCTGTAGGGCACTGCCAGGAAAAATGATGAATCAGTCCTTGGTTTCCTCAGCAGGCCAATGGACAGCGATCCTTCAGTTATCCATCTCTTCCTAACTTCCTCACCTGTTCCCTTGCATTGCTCTATTTCCAGGTTTCAAGTCTCCGCCTATAGCCCTCACTCTCTAAGGATGACATCGTCTCCTTTTATTTGAAAGATCTGGGTCAGGAGCCACAAACTCAACTGCCACCAGAGGCTGTCAAAATTGCTAACATGAATGAGGTGATAGGGACGGTGACAAACTGCAGGCTACCAGCCACGTCTAAGGTGGGGACACCAGTGATTGTCGTCCTGTGGACGCTTGGGCCCAGTGTTATCCAACTTTCTGTTTTCTGTAGAAAAACTGAATATCTAGTTTTCTAGGTGAAATCTCTTCAGGTTTAAATCACATTTTTTGAAACCATGTAGGCAAACAAAATGAAGCTGGCAGCTTGTCATTTTGTCTCAAGCTTCAGTTTCATTTTTCACTCTAACATATTTCTGTGTTTGCATTTGCCTCTGTTTCTTTGATTGCTCGTTTTCCTTCCTGTTGCAGGTGCTCCGTTATTTCCTCTCTGCCACCTTTTATCTACATTAGTAACATTTAGGATATCCCCTTTCCTTTCCTCTCCTCCCCTCCC